>WEDG01006427.1:0-102558 GCA_017591395.1 Schistocephalus solidus
GTGTTTCGCCGATGTTTCTGCTGCTGCGTGATGCAGCAACGAGGGGTTCGGCTCCTCAGTGTGTCCCCCAGTGTTCTCTATGCGGTTTCAGGTATATGGACTCCAGAGAATAATCAAGGAAATAATTTCTGAAATTATTAAGTGCAGGACATGGCAGTCAGGTGATTCGGACATGACTTTTTAGGGTCAGACCCGAAATTTCAATGAACATTTGGCCAGACAATCAACCACTGTGAAATAACCACGTAATGCCCATTCTACAAACAAATAGTACTACAAGTAGTATGAATCTTATATGGCAAAGACGTTTTACCTTACTTCCGACATAGATACTAGATAAAAGCCCAGGCACGTGGTTCGCCGATGTTTTCTGCTGCTGTGTGACACAGCAACGAGGGTTCTGGCTCCTCAGTGGGTCCACCAGCATTCTCTATGCGGTTTCTGGTATATGGACTCCAGAGAATAATCGGGTAAATAATTTCTGAAATTATTAATTGCAGGACATGGAGTCAGATGATTCGGACATGACGTTTTAGGGTCAGACCCGAAATTTCAATGAACATTTTGGTCGAAGACAATCAACCACTGTGGAATAACCACGAAATGCCCATTCTACAAACAAGAAGTACTACAAGTAGTATGAATCTTATATGACAAAGACTTTATACCGTACTTCCGATATAGATACTAGCTAAAAGCCCAGACACGTGTGTCGTTGATGTTTCTGCTGCTGTGTGACACAGCAACGAGGGGCTAAGCTCCTCAGTGGGTCCCCCAGCGTTCTCTATGCGGTTTCTGGTATATGGACTCCAGAGAATAATTGGGTTTATAATTTCTGAAACTATTAAATGCAGGATATGGCGTCAGGTGATTTGGACATGACTTTTTAGGGTCAGACCCGAAATTTCAATGAACATTTGGGTCGAAGACAATCAACCACTGTGGAATAACCACGTAACGCTCATTCTACAAACAAGTAGAACTACAAGCATTATGAATCTTATATGGCAAAGACCTTATACCGTAGTTCTGACATAGATACTAGCTAAAAGCCCAGACACGTGTTTCGCCGATGTTTCTGCTGCTGTGTGACACAGCAACGAGAGGTTCGGCTCCTCAGTGGGTCCCGCAGCGTTCTCTATGCGGTTTCTGGCATATGGACTCCGGAGAATAATCGGGTTAATAATTTCTGAAATTATTAAGTGCTGGACATGGAGTCAGGTGATTTAGACTTGACTTTTTAGGGTCACACCCGAAATTTCAATGAACACTTGGGTCGAAGACAATCAACCACTGTAGAATAACCACGTAATACCCATTCTACAAACAAGTAGTACTACAAGTAGTATGAATCTTATATGGCAAAGACGTTATACCGTACTTCAAACAGAGATACAAGCTAAATCTCGGACACCTGTTTCATCGATGTTTCTTCTGCTGTGTGACACAGCAACGAGGGTTCGGCTCCTCAGTGTGTCCCCCAGCGTTCTCTATGCGGTTTCTGGTATATAGACTCCAGAGAATAATCGGGTTGATAATTTCTGAAATTATCAAGTGCAGGAGATGGACTTTTTACCAGCTACCAGAAACCCCATCAAATAAATCACATCAATAATAAAGGAAGACTGCTATGGCAGCTAAACGGCCACTGTTTTCTATTCACCTTTTCAGCCTTAATATCACCTTTTTGCACTTAGTTATTCTACCATCTTTCAGATGGTTCCCTGTTGATAGCTCCTTCATATGTTAGGTAGATTTGGATCGCCCTAATACGCCAATCAGACTACCCTGCGCTTTCTTTATTCTTATAACTGCTCGCTCTATCCGCAGACAAAGACTGCCTGCCAGAGAAACGAGAGCCTCGGTTGCGTGGTGCTGTTTACTCCTTGATTTAAAATCAGGTGCTTTGCGTTTTCTGTGCGCATCTGTCTGCTGACCATATTTAAGTGCTAATCGAGTGAGGCTGACTGAACGAGCAAATTTTGGTAAGCCCACCATAGTCGACTTTTCCGGCTGTCTTCTCTGGAGGTGGCACTTTTCAAGTATACTACAGCCCCACACACGAAACAGAAGCAGTCAGAGAATATGAAGTCTTCTGTAATATCATTTTTCATCTTCTTATAAGCAAAGAGTGAGTACCTCAGCCAAAGTCCTATCAAGTGACGACTTATACGGACATTGAGCAGCGGTGTACGGATAAATTGCTATTAAACACTCAGGCGTCGCGCAATTACCCCCCACCTCCAGTCCTCCAGGTGATAAATTGGGTTTGCCGAAAATACTGAAAACTTCCTGCTGTATGCACGGTAAACGCCGGATGCTGAATGGAAAAACCAAGCGTTTCATGCCACCAGCTGGCTCGTTACCGTTCACGAGGGAGGCGTGGATACCGTACTTCCTGTTTAAGACACCGGCAGACTGACCTGTGCTCTACATTGTTCAAAGTGCACCGCAAACTGACAACAGCACCTGACTGCCAGAAGGTAATGAGCCTTGACTTAGGCGTTTGGGACTACCCCCTGTTTAGGCTTTCCGCGGAATTTCCGCATTTCCCTCGAATGGCGGTGTAAAAGTAAATTTAATGCTGATTGGACCACCTTATGACATGATTGTATATGGGCGCGCGAAGAGTGAAAGCCTACCCAGCGACATCCGGAGTTGCTCTGCAAGATGGTTTTCGTTTCATTTACTGCAGTTTTCACATGGGCCACTCCTGGTAGGCATGTTTACCCTTCAGTTCAGGATTTATAGAATTCAGTGACATCTATGCGAAATAATTTCGATGGCAATCAACCGAAACTTATAGAACAATCAGCATGGAAAATTAAACGACTATCTCAAAACTTATGCACATTTCCAACAGATAACAATTGCAGTATGCCCGCTTATTTTCCTGGGCGAGGAAGCAGAGATTAAAAAGGCAGGTGCTCTAACGGACGCTTTTCAGTTGACTGAAATTGGCTTAAACATTCTGCATGTACAGATGAAAGTTATTTTCCAAAAAAATATTATTCTGTTAAGCCAACAGACTGCGTCCTATGCTCTCGAAATCACCCGTTGGATTTTAACTATCCTCTTTGTTTCACACTTTCAAAATTTAACATCAAACTATAACAGGACAAAAGATAATCAACGCCTAAAACAACCATAAGCTACGTCTACCGTGCTTCCTTCACCTTCTCCCATAGGTAAGTCAAATTAATTGGTCCTTTTCGATAGGACATGATGATAGGTATCTCCTGTCCCCGTTTTTCAGGTGACCTTGTGCTAAATCCCAGAAAGGTTAGGGTTAAATGAGAAGTAGACATGATCACTGGGCAAAATCAGCTTTATTCGTCTCATGTGTTGTCTTCCTGCTCGAACCGAGCCTCAGACAGAGCATGAGGTGCTGGTACTCCATGCGAAAGTGACTGCAGTGTCAGTTAGCCAGATAGTTTCTCCATAATTGTGTCAATATCCAACAAGGGTGATGCAATTTCAGCGATTAGCAGGTCGAATCCAGGTCATCGCACCAAGGGCAAGTATCCTCGATAAGGGGGAAAGCTGCTACTTATCGTAAATATTGCGTAAAATACTGCAATCTCTAGTGTATTAATTATCCATACCTGACGCTGTTTCTGATGATGTGTTCTAGCATGAATCTGAACCATCAGGCGAATGAAACTCCTATTCCAGCAATCTCATCTAATTATTCTAAACTACCTCCTTTTATTTGCATTTTCCCTTGTATCTGCCTGAAAGTTAATTCAAGGCAACCTTTTACTACTGGGGCATGTAATCCTGTGCCTAACGGGACTTTCCAGCAACAACATGACGACTCCAGGTCTCATGTGTTCCAGGGTCTCACAGCTTGCCCACAAGTGCGCTCCAGCAGTTTCAACAGCAGACGGAGCGCAAAAATGGTCAGACAGGAGGACATTCAATTTTACGTTGAGTTGCATCTTTTTTTTCTTTTAATTTCTTTTCTTTTTCTTTTCTTTTTGTTTTTTTCTTTGTTACCCACTGTTTTGCTAGAATGTATGCAGTCCCTTCTTAGCCCACTCTCCTGCAAATATTGTACTGCTATTTTCAGTCGAACTTAAGCAAATTTCCCAATGACAACTGAAAGCTTCGAACGTCATTCAGAAACTTTACTCTTTTTATTTGTTCGTCTTTCCTCCATGACCTCTGCTGGGGCAGTTATTAGCCACAGCTTGTCTTACCAAATCGAGTGTCTGAGTAATAAGGTTAACAAGGTAGAATTTCGCCGGCTGTTACCCCGACTGGCATAAGTCAGAAGTCGTTCGAGTCGTACCAATAATTTAAGTCATCATTTATCTTCTGTAAGTTCTTACTCTACTTCTTGGCCAAGACGGACTCGTAAGAATCCTTGTGTCACGCTTGATTTAAGATCCATGCTGCTGCGTAGTAGGGACTCGTGAATGAAATTCAGTTACCAATGTTTCCAAAAAATAATTATCTTTGTTGCCGTTGAAAGCAGAATGTCAGTCAGAAATCACTATACGGCTGTGTTTGAGAATTTAATTACATTTTAAAGTATATTTATTACAATGTTTAAATTTCTATCCAATCACACGCCACGGAAGTAATGTGCCGAAATTAACGTCTGCATGCGATAAAAAATACCAATTTCGATGCCACATCATACATTTCCATGGAAATTTGAAGAGGACCGCAGATAATCCATACCACCTAATTAACTGCGACGGACGACTATTGAAATGCACTCGATTTGACCGCAGAATCTCTTGATATGCACCTGTATAAGTTGAGTGGTTTATACAATGTTTAAACACCTGACGAAATGTTGTGCAAACAGTTACAAAAGTTAGATAACAAAATTGTGTCATTCTCGCGGAATTTGATGTGCTTCATAAATATATATATGCAGAACGATACTACCGTCAAAGTCAAGCGTCTCGCTTATCTTTGTAGGCATACTAGCCGCTGTAGATCTGCTGGTTGGGATTGAGAGGGCACCTAAATGCCCAATCGGGAAGATTGTGTCTTGAAACGCGACTGGCGAGTGGTCGTTTAGTATTTGTATTATACCCTAATCATAACCGACATGACAATGTGCCCGTGACTCAAGGGTTAGGGCGTTGAACTTCTAACTCAGGGATTGCAAAACCTGGGCTTGTTTGTGACCAACTGATGGTGACGGGCAATAAGCCAAAAACGGCAAAGCCAGTCTTCCTTTATTTGTTGGTACCGCTTAACTGAACATACTACTACTTGCAGTTCAACGGCCTACGAGGGCTCTAGATCGAACCACAAGGCACAAGGGGAAGGCGTGTCCCATGATCGGCCAACGCTTTCTTACCATATACATTAAAAATGTTAGGTGGGCGTTCACGATCGCATGACGGGACATACCCGTCCAGATAGTGCCTTGAGGCTCACTCGTGAATCCCGCCAGTGGCCACACAACCGCTAGCAGTATAGGTAGAAGAACATTACTGACAAGGACCAGAGAGACTGGAGTGACCATGTTTGGCCTATTAGCCATCATCCGCCATTCATAACCAACTCCATGTGCCGCAGCACCCGAGGGTTGAAGCCATGACCCAATGCGTGTAAGTCCAATGCTTTAGCCCATTGCACATCAGGCTCGTTGCCCTGCCGGTTTTAACCCCGAATATGAACAAAGACAGTCGCCTACAGTTAAAAAACAAATTAATACCCATTTTACAAACAAAGTGTCCTGTAAGTAGTGTACTGTTCATATTGAAAAGTTTTATACGGTATTCATGGCCTGTGTACTAACTGAAAGCTAAGGCGCAGGTTTCGACGATGTTCCTATAGGTGTGAGCGGTTCAGGTCATCGGTAGGTCCTCAGCGTTCTTGATGTGGTCTCCAGTTAATGCAATCTTCCGCACAAGCTAGGTGACAATTTCAGAAATGATTAAGCGAAAGACAGAGTTACATGTCTCTGACATGACTTTAGGCCTATGCAGACTGGAATGGTTTTTTTCTGACGTATTAGGCATTATTAGCCAGTCAGACCAGAGCCAAGGCTTTCCAACCTCTGAGTTTCAAACCCACGTTTGTCTCCTTTCTATTAGGTTGTGTTTTCAAGCCCCTGGAGTTGGATTTAACTGGCCAATGCTGGCTAATTAACCAGAAATGCTCCCTGCAGTCCCTCTTATCCTTGTCATTAATGTGCTTCTACCTATACTGCTGGTCTCTGTGCGGTTTGAAGCTGGATTCAAGAGTGAGCCTCAATGCACAATGGGACTAGTATGTCCCGTGACGCGATCTTTGAACGCCCATCTACCATTATTAATGCATGTGGTAGGATGGCATTCGCAATCTGCTCATGGGACACGCCCTCCCGTTTTGCCTTGTGGTTCGATCTGTGATCCACAGGCGCTGCTGGTTTTGATTGGTAATATTACCCTTGGTGGATTCACGCTAATAAATCGGTAGAAAATGCTTGCCCTTGTAAGGTGTCCGTTGACAAAAAACGGCGTTTGAGGATAAATGCTGTTGTCAACAGTAATTCAATATGAAAGGAATGTAAATTATCGGTTTTATTTCAGTGTTGGTCTGGGTTACTCTTGCTGTTCAAGATGCTGTTAACCAAACATTTTGCAATCCATTGAGCTTTCGACTATGCTAATTTCGGTTTCATAGGTTCACGCATTTGACATTATTGGCAAGATTTTTTAACTCAGTTTTGTCTGTGAGTTCAAAGAACTCCTCCTTGTTTAAGTAAACAGGTACAACCTCAGATAATCTGGTATGTCCATAGGAAATTAGGTATATATTTTTGTTAAGTGAACGATACAGCATCTGTCGTACTTAGCCTGCTAGTGTCGAACATTCTTACTTTACCTACCAACTTTTTTCAGTATGACTAGCACCTGTTTGAAGAACTTAGTATCAGGATATAGAGACGAAAATTAACTAATTCAAGTGTCCTTGTACCCAATCTCCATATGGAGAATTCGGGAGATTGTTATGTTGTTTTCCATTGCAGGAAAGGTTCAATGTCATTTGGATAATACACCGCTCTTACACAGTGTCAAAGCGTTCCGTAATAATTTTGCTTTTGGTGTATCAGGAAAGTCATAAACTGGATCACATTTGGCCCCATTTTTCTCAAATGCCACTGGAGAGCACATCTCACTAGAGCGTTATTTAGAAAGAAGTTATCTGCCCAAAGGCGATTTGTGAGCAAAAATTCGTGAAACATTGACTGAAATTCCTAGGAATGCCTTTCAACCATAAAAATTACTTATGTAGCGTTTCCATATAGTACACCATGTGAAATGTTATCGAGCAACATCAAAAAACTATTGCAGAGCAGCTATAAAGGAAAAGTCCTCGCAAATCTCGGCCAGAAATTTGATAGCAATTGGCTTTATGATTCTTTAGTTGCTTTATTTTTGATATCTTAAAGAGACAGCAATTTCCTTTGCACGTTCACTTGACATCACATTGAAGTCTGTCTAACATTTCGTAAACTAAATTTTGGCTCCGCCAGGTAACTGTACACATCGGAAGCATTCCATAAACTCGGTACTTATGACCGATAATTTACTATCCTACGATTACGCCTTTGTGATTTCATCCAAACGAACTTCAATTGTAAACACTCAAAATTCGGGACGCAAGATAAAAGTCCGCCATTTGGTTACTAAAAAAACCTTCTTTTTCTAACAAATAATTATTTATTTATATATTTTTCCATTCCTTGGTTGGTTGGCAGTGTAGAATTTTAGGAATGCGGCATCAAACCGCGACCACACAGATGGCGGTGGCAGCACTTGTCGCGTCCTTTCGATGCGTAATACTGCGTAACTGTGTTGACTATTTGCTCGCAGGATTCTAGGAATAATTTTACCTTCCATTACCTCTCTTAGTTGTAAGCGGTTATTTCTTAGAAATTTTTACTCAGGCTTCTTTCTTGCTTCAAATAGGTAATAGTCACATATTTAAAAGGGCGCTACTGGCGTTCGTAAGTAGGTATGACTTTGTCATATTATCTGCTATATGCTCTGTAATGCACTTGCCTACAATCGCACCACGAATGACAAACTGTCGTAGACTGTCATGCCATTATGGCCAGGTTTGTTGTATTCCCGAAAAAAGTTTACGCTAGCCAAACAAGCACTGTAAGCGGTGTGCCGAACAGCATAATACTGACATAAATCTTATCTTAAGAATGAAATTGGAAAATATTTTTCGGGTGAGATCGCAAACCCAGGTGACTAGAAACAACAAGTAACGTTCCAATATCGTTTCGCTGAACAGCCTGCCAGCAACGTATGCAAATTATACCTTTAACTCCATAGCTACTTTATCCAATAGTGCAGATTAAAATTAACACTCGTTTTTGATTATGCATCATCAGGTCATGTACAATGGGATACCTTTCACTAGTCTACCATCATGAATACTCTTTGGCCTGATGATAAATAAATTTAAACGTGTGTTCGCTGAGTTGGACTTCGCGAATCTTTAAGTTGGTATTATCGCAGAAATACCCCGTAAATATGTATCATTTCATTTGATAACATGGGAAAATTCGGCTCTAACCACCTGAGATACGTTTGCTCTACTGAAGCCTCACTATTGCTGTCGTGGGTTCCAATCCCACCTATGCTACCCAGTATGCCAAAATGGGGTTGAATTAATAATGCAAATCTGCCAGAAATAATTAATAAGTATGCGAGTCCAGTATCCATCGGATGGATTCTATACTGATTGCGTAGGAAATTCTATTTGGGCATCTAGCATATTGTATCAAAATTTGTGGATTTCATATGCTACGGTAGGTTAGACGGGTAAATTGGCATACGTGTGATTAAATGTATGGCTTCCAGTGGGTACCTCGCAACTCAGGTGGCAAGGGTTCTAACTGTACCCAAGGTTTCCAAAATACATGCATTATGTTTATTCTGAGGAAAGATACCTTGCCCTGAAACTTGTCTTCAAAGTAATTATAGGGCTCTTAAGAAACTGAATGAATATTCAACATGCCGATCCTTTATGGAAATAATGATCATAATATTTGTTGTGGAAAGCCTTTTGGGGGCCAAAACACTCCCTTTCTTAAGTAACCACAAAAGGAAGTGAACCAATCACTATTTAAACAATTTAGTGCAAATGAATATTCACGTGGCTTTAAGGGATAAGGGGTAGAAATGCCTTAAAAACAGTCTTTTTTATACGAGCAACAGGTAAGGTGCACAGGATGCTATGCAAGAATTACTTCTGAAACTTGTGCTTGTTAAACTTATGTTAAATTCAACTAAGCAAGCATTCGCATTCAGCAACGTCTAGAAAACCATTGGTTAAATGATTTATGAATATCAGACCAACCCTCAGTTTTCGCGTGAAAGCAGACAATACCGGTACCAGCACGTGCACATCCAGCTCTTTCGTGGTCGGATTGAAAATTTAGTACATGAGAGAGTTGTTTCCACCTTTCACTAAAAGTGAATGGAGAGTATCCTAAACTGTTCGGCAATCAGAATTCCAGGAGTGTTTATAGTCACAATTTGAGTATAAAAATGTTTGAAATTGGGTTAATTTGTTAAAGTTGCTGTCAAAAGTATAGCGCCAATAGTAATGGAAGTAGCATACTGGGTAGGCACAGTAAGAATAATACTATGATTATCACTAAAAGTAGTAGTAGTGGGAGTAGTAGTAGGAGTAGTAGTAGAAGTAGTAGTAGTAGTAGTAGTAGTAGGTAGTAGTAGTAGTAGTAGTAGTAGTAGTAGTAGTAGTAGTAGTTGTAGTAGTAGTAGTAGTAGTAGAAGTAGTAGTAGTAGTAGTAGTAGTAGTATTAGTAGTAGTAGTAGTAGTAGTAGTAGTAGTAGTAGTAGTGGTAGTAGTAGTGTAGTAGTAGTAGTAGTAGAAGTAGTAGTAGTAGTAGTATTAGTAGTAGTAGTAGTAGTAGTAGTAGTAGTAGTAGTAGTAGTAGTAGTAGTAGTAGTAGTAGTAGTAGTAGTAGTAGTAGTAGTAGTAGTAGTAGTAGTAGTAGTAGTAGTAGTAGTAGTAGTAATCTTTGAGCAGTAACAAGACCAAGGGTTTTGTAATGATTTTTTTGATCGTTTATACATGGATCCTAAATTTACCCTAATAATACATTGCCCTGAAGAGAACCTCGTTATATTTAAGTCCCTGAGAAACCTGTGCTCTTTAAAGATAGCGGAAAGTAGACGCATATTCTCCTCTTCTCGTCGGTGAGCCACACACGTTCTCACAAATCCTTACTGGTTGCGAGTGATTTGTGGCAAAGAAGGGCAAGTGAGGCTAATAATCACGCTTGTTATGAATATCAGACCAACCCTCAGTTTTCGGCTCAAAGCAGACAATACCGGTACCAGCACGTGCACATCCAGCTCTTTCGTGGTTGGATTGAAAATTTAGTACATGAGAGAGTTGTTTCCACCTTTCACTAAAAGTACATGGAGAGTATCCTAAACTGTTTGGCAATCAGAATTCCAGGAGTGTTCTAGTCACAATTTGAGTATAAAAATGTTTGAAATTGGGTTACTTTTTTTCAAGTTGCTGTCAAATTATCGCGCCAATAGTAATGGAAGTAGCATACTGGGTAGGCACAGTAAGAATAATACTATGATTATCACTAAAAGTAGTAGTAGTGGGAGT
Organism: Schistocephalus solidus; assembly: GCA_017591395.1. Lineage (NCBI taxonomy): Eukaryota > Metazoa > Platyhelminthes > Cestoda > Diphyllobothriidea > Diphyllobothriidae > Schistocephalus > Schistocephalus solidus. The sequence continues at coordinate 10,624 of WEDG01006427.1, forward strand.
AGTAGTAGTAGTAGTATTAGTAGTAGTAGTAGTAGTAGTAGTAGTAGTAGAAGTAGTAGTAGTAGTAGTAGTAGTAGTAGTAGTAGTAGTAGTAGTAGTAGTAGTAGTAGAAGTAGTAGTAGACAGTAGTAGTAGTGAGTAGTGAGTAGTAGTAGTAGTAGTAGAGAAGTAGTAGTAGTAGTAGTAGTAGTAGTAGTAGTAGTAGTAGTAGTAGTAGTAGTAGTAGTAGTAGTAGTAGTGGTAGTAGTAGTAGTGAAGTAGTAGTAGTAGTAGTAGTAGTAGTAGTAGTAGTAGTAGTAGTAGTAGTAGTAATCTTTGCAGTAACAAGACCAAGGGTTTTCTGATGATTTTTTTGATCGTCTATACATGGATCCTAAATTTAACCCTAATAATACATTGCCCCGAAGAGAACCTCGTTATATTTAAGTCCCTTAAAACCTGTGCTCTTTAAAGATAGCGGAAAGTAGAGTGATATTCTCCTCTTCTCGTCGGTGAGCCGTAAACGTTCGCACAAAGCCTTACTGGTGTCGAGTTATTTGTGGCAAAGGGGCAAGTGAGGCTAATAATCTTGCTTGTTGGGAAACCTCATCACCTGGAGAGCCAGAAACCTGGCGCTTCTGAACTTTTAAGGGTGCTGACAACCCCTGATATGCTTAGAGCGTAGACCGTGGGCCATAGTCAAGCCCACGGTCGAAGGCAGTAATTTGGCCCAGGTGTCGTGAAGTTATACAGTGTCATTCTGCAGCCGCCACCTCCCAAGTTAACTGCTACCCTACCCAATTCATTTCAGTGTTTTTTTAAGGGAAGAACAGCTGATTTCAAAGCCGCAATGCCCTCACTAGCGAATGAGGACAAAAAGCCGTCCAGGACTGATTGCGCCGGACTTAGATACTGTCACCACAACATCAAATTTGCCGCTGCCTCTGCGTCAGCATGTGGCGTTAGGGAGGCAAACTCTATCCCAAACTTTAATCTGCGCGTGAGTAGATTTACGCGGAGCAACCGCGCCGCACAATGGGGTAGGAGAGAGGAGCTCACAATGTTTGTTTTTCTTGATGGCCTTAATTTGGGACTCCTGTAGGACATTGCTGTTAGGAAGACCACAAGAAGAGTATGTGAGAACATCTGCGACTGAAAGTGAATAAGCCACGGGTTGAATAGCCTTCAACTATATTTTTGACCAACAACTTGTAATTGTTCCTGCCCTGTACACAGCCAAGCATAGCATTCTTTTTTAAAAATAAAAAACCATTTAGCTAAACAAATTAAAGTAAATGACGGGGTATTATCGAGGTTTTAGCGTTTCTAGGGTTATCGCCAAACTGTTATATGCTAACCAATGTTTAAAAAAATTTAGTATTCAGATCTTTGGTCAAGTATAAGTAGGTATATAATATGGAAATCCAAGGCAAAGTTGACCGCTTATAATAAGTGCTGCAATCGGACCATAATGGTTAAGGAACTTCACGGATGATTCTAAAGGCTAAGGATGAGCCACCTATACTTCATAACCTCCATTATGCGCATACATAACACATGGGCAGTATATCTGGCTTGTGTGGAAACGTAGTATGTAGCGTGAAGGATAAATCACGTGTGTGGCGCGCGCAGATGGGCACTCTTACTCCGTCAGCCACTTGCGTCTAATGGCCACATCCGATGGTCGATCGACATCGGTACATGGGACAGGAAGGAGCGAGAGTGAGGTCAATGTTGGGCACTCCGTCCCCAGGGCACTTCAGCACACTTCCTCATAGCCAACAAGTTTACAGGATGTTAAACTATCACGTAGCGCTGAAAGCAATGACTCAGATGGTTGCCACCAATTTAGTCATCTCAGGATGGAAAGTCAGGATGCCGTGGCTCCAGCTCAATGTAGTCTCTATGGCATTCCCACTTAGTGGGCATCCGGCCGCTCCTTTCGTGTTTCTGTGCAAATCCAACGAGAATCAGGCGTCTGCAACACGCGCAGGTGTAAGCCACTGATCCCGATCACGCCTCCGGTCTTACTGATGGTGTTTTATCTATTAATACTTGAAGAAAGGGTATCTTTTGATTTTAAAAAAAGTTTCTTATTAGGATATTTTTAAACACCTTCAAATTTTTATCCATAACACATCGTATCCGTCAATTTCTTAATGCGGCCTGCAATGTACAGAACATGATCCGAATTCCTTACAACATTTTGTAAGAACTGGGTCGCATCTTATTCGTACTTAGAAAAATTTGTGATTTTCCTTTACACCAGTTTGGAAATCGTGGATTTAAGTGTAACGGTCACTATGGTTCAAAGTTATTTACCAATTAAGAAAATTCTAAAACCAAACGATACCCTTGCTTTAGGCATAAAATTTAAAGAAGACGTAATTTACTATCAAAAGAGTGCAAGAAATAATATTTTGGTGTCGAAGGTGGAAAGATGAAAAACAGTTGCAGGGTAAAGTACCTGATGATAACCAACTTCAAGAATTATTTTTCTGAGAAACTTGGCTCTTTATGATTTTGCGTAAATTTTTTAGGAAAAGCGTAAGTTAGAAGTTTGATAAAATTCTTACTTTGCAAGTCTCTTATTTTTTTATTTTTGAAAAGCCTATCTGCATTCTGCTAAGTTAGATTAAATAGGTTGACGTAGGGCCAGTTTAACATTAGTTAAACCGATTGTTCGGATATAATTTTACAGCCGACGCTTGGCAGAGGTTATGAGTGCCAATAATTTATATTACTCTCAAACTGAACTTCGGGACAGAAAATTTCATAAGCCAAAAGATGTCGGTTCTACAAAATGTGGATGGCTGTAGTAGTTCCGCCCAGCAGCTAATTGTATTTTGACTTCTGCTTATTCCATACTCAAGCTAAAAGTACTACCTAAAAGTCCAGGCAGGCGCTGTATGATGGAGCAATGAGTGTTTCGGCTTACCAGATGGTCCACAAATATTTTTATGGTTGTAAATGTCTGCTTTCTTTTACTTTTAATTTTCTCATCGACTACTATGTAACCTTGAAGTATATTCTCCGGACGGACATTCGCAGCTTCGGTCAGAAAGTCAATTTGAATATTTAAGTAAAATTCCTTCAGTTTTGATTAAATAAGCCAATAATGTTCCTTTGACCTGAAGGCAACTGCCATTGGTATCGTCGGCAATCAAAAGTTAACTCATAAATGGCTGTTTATTGGTTTGTGTTGGATAATCCTTCCGGACAACTGCATAAGTCGCACTTTCCAAATAATTTTCAAACATTTTATAAATGCAGTGATCTCTTTTAGAAAAATGCTAAAAATTCCATACCTTAAGTCTCTAATACCTCTATTTAGTACCTCTTTTTTTAGTAATAATAGTAATAATAATAAAAAGTATAATAATATAATATTGATTTTGAAATATCTGTACATAAATCACGTGGTCTAGTAATAGCAGGCATATTGCTGCTGCTTGCAGTGCGTGCAACAGGGTCTACAGCTGTCACAACTCAGCATGAACTTCAAAAGTCCTTTTTGTTTGTAACTGCAAATAAAGATGTGATAAGGTTCGGGAAGATAAACCCCACCGCAACGCACGTGGCTTTGTGTCTACTTCCAAAAGGGGTGCCTATTTCTGCCTCCTTACAACCCCTTATCCAAACATTAACCCTCATAGAATACTAACCATAACCTTCACCCTTACCCTTATCTACTTGACGAATAACGCACGGCAACTGTCTCTTTCGTATTTATTTTGCTTTTTTTTTCCCTTGCGTTCACGATGGACACGATGTATTCACCATGAGAGTCTAAATTGAATGCGAGAGGCAAATTTTCTAACTCTTGGCAGGTGCCATGCTTTTCAAATAATTACGCCTTCTGCTGATAGAAGCGAGCAGACGAGTTCTAGGAAGTAGCTCTGATTTACGCCTATGTATGCTCCAGCCATCCGAGTATGCAGCAACGCCTGAGAGGGTAAACGTGCCTTCTCTTCCTAGACACTGTAGGAATTCACTCGGATTTTAACCAAGTAAATTCCAGTTTTATGGCCACTGGGGGTTCCACGTTTAAGCATTTCAACCCAGGAAAGGACGTGAAGTCACTCAAAGGCTAAAGAAGCATTGTGGACTGTGGGGCAGTTTGAGACACTAATCCTCCTTCCATTTACTGTTTGTGGTGCCCTGGCAGAAATGAATGCTCCTCTCTTCCCAGTCCACTGCCCTTCCTTAGGCTTAACGGCCCATTCTGAGAACTGTCAGTTCTCACAGAACTTAGCAACACTGGCTGAGTGTGTGAGTGCGTGGAGCCCGGCGAAGTAGCATCCGACAGGTGAGACTCGCTCCTACGCTGTTGGTAATTTATGATTCTGTTTGGGTGTTTTTGCATGTCATTATGGCAGTGCCATTAGCCCCCTCAAGCGCTTGACCGGCTGCTCTTTATCATCATGCCTCATAAAACGCCACACACTGTCCAGGACATAAATCACGCTTGTCACTTCGATTGACTTACCCCTGCCCTTCTCTCTCTCTGATTTATTACCTTCCTGGAGGCCTGCTGATCAGAGGGAAGAGAAGGGGAACATGGGTGGTAGGCAGAACACCGTCTGACGGACTGGTACGACACACTCATAGGCTGTCGAGCACACAACTCCCTACATTCACGTACAAGAATTTTGAGAAGCCATTCGGATGGGGAACTCAATTAGAACCATGAACTTGCAGAATATAAGTTACATAGAGGCTATTTGGGCGAATACTTCCCAATTTATGCCCCATAAGGAAGGTTTTGATGGAGTCCTACTGTTCTGTTGAGAGAGGAGTTCAAACATTTTAAGAAAAAGTGATTATGCTACAATTGGAAAATTAATGTGGGCCTAAGGTAAGCTATGATTGCATGCGCATACACGTCGAACGTTCAATGTGAAGGTAATGTAAGTGAACCTGAGGGCTCTTGTTAGTTTAAATGGCAATCCTTTCAAGTGATGGCATGGAAGTGGTAATTACCGTTAGAGCGAAATCTGGCGAGTACTTGAGAGGATCGATTTCATATTCTCTTATGATTTTCGTGAAGTTTGTTGAAAACGCAGTAAAAGCCAAGTAGAAATAGAAAGTGCAGAGAAGAGATGGTCACCTACAGCAGCACCCGCTCAACAGCCCTTGTTTTATTAAACTTTAAAACGTCCATCCCGGAGGTGACCTGACGCAGCCTAACGCGGTCCTCAGCCCTAGCCATGCATTGCTGACAAAAAACATCTGCTGAGCTACCATTCTCAGTCAGGAGATTCTAATCGCCGTTGGGCTGTATCGAGTAATGTTAGCTTTGTGGCTCCATAATGAAATCATTCTTCCCATTTGCACTGGCTGTAATACAGTCGTGGTGACTGCGTTCACGCTGTTCTTACGGTGTTGTCCTGTCTGCTGTATCCTCCATGCTTCCTTGACTGGGAAAGACAGTTCATACTCAGCTCTTTGCCAGCATGGTTCAACGACACGCTTATATACTAGACTATGCCCTGTCAAACCTACCCCCAATGATGGAAGTTGGTATGGAAGGGAGGAAAGCCGCTCTTATTGTTAGATAAGCAAAATCCCCAAATTCAAGCAAGCGAACCGTAGAGACTGAGTGATATTTGGACTGGGAATGTAACGCTACACTCCAGATCCTTTACGAACATGTTGGCATAATCAATGGAGGGGGGTATTTCTTAAAGTTTAAAAAAAGAGAAAAATACAGTTTCAGCCTGACACGGGAATAAAAACTCCATTATGCAGGTGCTCTTTTGCTAAATTCCTGGGATACCAGTGTTATGTTTAAGCTTATGGTCAAAATCGACGTCAGAGTTGGAGTTAATTTGGGGTCAAGTATATAATTATTATTACGGTTATTGTCTAGATTAGAATAAGAATCAAGGTTAGGTTTAAAGTTAGGAGCGGGACTCGATTTAGAGCAAGGGTTTAGCGTTAGGTAATGGTAAAAGTTATGACAGGTTCAGAACACGAGAATATTTACCCTTCCTGGAATTTAGCCTTAAGCTTCTTGCATTCCTGCGAGGTTCTTATTCCCTGGTCTCACTGCAGTTTCTCTTGGGCAGGTAATTAATTTTGCAGAATAGAAAAAAAAAACTGATCTCAATGAACAGATGTAACAAAAGTGAAATTGCAATTTCAAAAGCCCGCCATATGACATAAGAAGAAAGGCAAATGAACCTTGCGTTCACTTCTCAGACTCTCGAGGCCAAGCAGGATAACAGAAGAGGGAAACAGTCGCCCCTTCTTTGTTTGGGAAGAAACACAGTGTGGTTGTTGAGACAATAAACACTACATAAACACTACATAAACACTACAATAAACACTATATAAGTTCGCAGGCTATGCGACAACCAGGCTGTGGTACGTGCGGTGCGAAGGTGTTCTTCAGAGGACGTCAAACTCACTGCTACAAACCGAAATATAAGGCAGACTGGACTAGACACAGTCTTGACTGATTTATTCAGCATGCTTAAAAGAAGCCAACTATTGTGAGGTGCTTGAACGCTCACCTTGGAGTACTTAAATAGGGGTATAACTCATCATTCCGCGAATTCAGCATGCCCCAAGGGATATAGACTAATCGCCATGTGACTTGCGTTGAGACTAAACACCAACTAAAGTCGTCGTTGGCGTTTGCAGTCATTTTGAGCATTCCGGCATGGTATATTTTATACCATACGAACAAACCACAAATTTGTAAATGTCTTTTCAAGTAGAACGGTTTACTTAGGTAAGGTTGCAATGTTTATTATCGTGCAGCATAAACCCACGATATTTCAAGTACGACAGGGTGCCGGCTTTTGAATGACCTTCTTTGCTGATGCCACCAAAATCACATTCAACACTGTGAATACCTAAGTATTATGACTTTTTCCAGTTATTTTTTTAAACCCTTACATGTTCAAATCTATTTTGCAGAAAACAAGCACAAAAACTCCTGTACGAACTGGAGAAAAAAATGTATGTCTTCTTGGAATTTGAGAGTAAAAAAAAGGGTATACTTAGTATAAGATGTTGCACATATGGAGTTGGATATGGATTCACCTGACAATTGTGCGATCCGTATATGACCCCGGCTTAGTTACGTAGAGAAGTGCATGATTTTCAGCCAAGATAAATACGTATGAACTAATGTGAAAACCCTAAACGCTAGTACAAATATAGGCCGAGTTAAACATTTGTCTAAACATTGTGATGCTTTTAAAACCTAAAAGCACCATTTCTAAGCTGATGAATATTAACGGCAAAGACAAGGGAGACTTGGGTGACCATTTCTGACTTCTTATCCATCATCAACCAGTCATACCAACCCCAGGTGATGCGTGAAATCGTGGCTCAATGGTTAGAGCGTTAGACTTCTGATCAAGGGGTCACGGGTTCGATTCTTGGGTGGTGCATCACCTGGGGTTGGTTATAACTGGCTGATGACGGTTAATAAGCCAGAAATGGTCATTCTAGTCTCCCTTGTCTTTGCCGGCACTATTCGTCTGCCTATTCCCATACTAGCCGCTGGGCGGCTGCTGGTGGTGCTCGACAGTGAACCTCAAGGCAGAGTGGAACGAGTGCGTTCCGTTAGCGATCATAAACGAATGCAAGCATCCTTTCTTTTTGTATAGAATTTTAAGAGGACGCAATTCACTACCAAATGAGCGCAAGAAATGGTGTTTTGTGCTTGTTTTCCATAAACTATATTTTGATATATGAGGTTATTGAAAATCTACGGGAATTACATACTACTTAAAAAGTTGTTTTACCAAGTGTGTTATTTGAAGTTGACTGCAAATAAATTCATTCTAATATCGAAAAACCTGATATAACTGAAATATATTGGGAGTATGTTGTGAGATAATGAACATCACAACCTTGTCTAAGTAATCCCTCCTAATCGAAAACACATTAGTGATTTCCGGTTAACATTTCATGAGCTAGGCCAGCTACTGTATATCAAAAAAATTACCTGTGTGGTTGGGAGATGCAGCACTTTAAGAGGCTTTTCATACCTCAGCCTCTTGTTCAGTTGCTATGACGACACTTGCGTAGTCCAAAAATAAAATGATCCTTGGTGTGATTGCAGATTTTGGACTTGCATGAGAATTCCATGAACCAATACCTCAGTCTGCTATTCAAGTGCACGGATCTTCGCTGTCGTCTCCGCCCTTTCACAGGTCAAAAGACTTTTATGTACCGAAATTTATGATGATGACTTAATATTAAGTATGCGTATTATTAATATTATGCGTATTAATTAATATTATTACTATATTAATATTATGCGTACTTATTAATATTATTGATTATTATTAATATTATGCGTATTAATTATTATTAATTATTAAGTATGCGTAATATCAATATGCGTATGAAGGCCTTGTCAGAGTTGAACCCGTGATTACGCAGCTCGATAAATTGTGTTCCACTCTACTATACGAGCGTTCATCGCTTTGCATAAAATTTTGTTTCGTTTTGCAAAGGTACAAATAATAAAAATATATAAGGCCTAAACTGCCGCGAGGACGAATCTATATGCCATTTTTAAATTGGTTATTCGGTCGCACCCTGATTGTACTTAACGCAGGTGGTTATACACGTAGCATAGCTGAACCTGCAACCTTCTGTCTCAGAGACCTGTTCACTGCCTATTTTCTGAAAGCACCATAAATTACCCTTTGTCAGCAAACCCAAGGCTGGCAGTCACAGGGTTGTGCAGGGGTGGTGACTGAGGAACCGAAGCGCCGAACGCTACTTTAGGCAGCAGCCGGAATTGGTTTAAGTTAGTATCGGGGCCGTGTGTTAGTGCCTGCGCTGGAAATATGAAAGGACCATATTCAGCTTTTATAAAGGTATCAAAGACGGTAAACCATGCAGACCTTACCAACACAACTGAGTCAAATGCCTCAATTAAAAATAAGTTGCTTTGAATGAAATGAAGGCAAAATGATACTGAAGTAAATATTGAGATGCCTAAAAAAATAAAAATTTTTCAAATGATAACTTCTTTTCACGCTTATGGGCATTAATTGTATAGTGCATACTGCACGTTCATGTTGGAAAGTGAATATATAAAACTGAGTGTTAACTGAAAAATATTAAAAAAACATTTAGATTAAATCTTAGGAGAGGAATTTTTCAATAGTTCCCATATTTTATTGTATGATATTCAATCATCTGTTTGATCGAGTGAACAGATTATAAATGGAAATGGGATTCTGTATTACACGATTGTTGCTCGTGTCACAATAAGGCTGACCTAGAAGAAGTTTTCTATATTTTATTCACTGTTTAGGAAGGCCATAGAAACTAACGGTCTCTCGAGATCACTCACCGAGAGACTGGCAACCAGTCCAAAAGTAACTTAGTTAAGCACCACTGCCAGTCGGAATGCTATTTTGTGTTTTAACGTGACTTTTCTGCCTCAAAATTACAAGGCTTCCTTCTGTTGACGCACAATTCAACTGAGTCTGTAGGCGTTCTTGAAATAGTCGTGAAAACTTGGCTGCTTTTTGTCACCTACAGTTGACAGGCAGCAAAGGGAGTTTTAGCACTTCCTGTTTGTCAAACTTGTCAAAATGAGACAGTTCTCAAAAGCTTTTGCCCGTTTCCTGTGCGCCTGGAAGTCACCTCATCTGCAGATAATGGTTAGGTTCAAATTCAAGACTGAACTAAACATGAAACCTTGTTATCTGAGAGACCAAACTTTCACGGTGAGTGTCAGCAACGACTGTGGTTCTGACCAAAGCTTAAATCCTGCTCAAACCATATTTCTTTCTGAAAAGTATTTTGATTAAGAATTCCGCCGATGGCTTTCTAAGCCCTCCAGCCTTCTCCAAAAGAAATGCTAAAAAAAGAATCAACAACTTCCTCATGTATGTTTGCATCTGACGGCCAGTTGAAGTTCCTGTTGCTTTCGAGATTGCTTCATGATTTATCCATACTTTCCCTCCCCATAATACAGCGGTGACTCATGTCCAGCCTAATATTCGTTGTCTGCAGCTTCAAAGACACAAATCCTCTTGTTTGCGAAGGCTTCTTTCAGAAACTCTTTAAATTTGCTTTTCTCGAGGCATGTGTTGTCTGCTATAGTTATCGACGTTGACTATCTCATAGGTATAAGGACTGGTTTATTTTTACCCTACAGTGATCCATTTTACTTCAATAAAATGACACAGAAGCATACTCTGCATGAGGGACAAGCTTTTTCCCGACGCATTCTTCAAAAATGCAACGTCCAATGACGCAAAGTCACCATCGACAGCTTATTTTTCAGTCACCATGCTTTCTCCGTTTCGAAACCCGCTACGTGCAAAGGCATCGGGACTAAGCGTCTGAAATACGTTATCTCCAAGGCTTTACTTCTTATCCGCTGGGTACTCTCTGCTATCAAGGAGAAGTTTGTGATATTGCGCATAGTCGCCTGTTTATAGGCCCTATCACTAGAGGAAGGCGCTAGTTCGCGCTGCTGAAATAATAAAATTCGTTTTGGCTAGTGCCAATGCTATAGACTCTCTGTTTACAATTATCATAGAATACCTGATAGTGCTGCATCATTTTGTGCACCATGTTATGATGCTGTTGGATCCCTTGGCTGAATACAGTTGGACCCCACACATTAGCAATTCAGTGTTCATGGCTTCGCTTATGCACAGATGTTCTCGTACAGTGTATTTAAGATATACTCTAATTATTTTGTAGAAACTATATATATTTTTATGATAAAAATTACTTACAAATCTTCAGGTATAAATAAATACGAGCTGGCATATACGAGTAACTTGATTAGTTTTAGCCTTGGTGGGGGGAAAAATTGTAGGTGTACTTATGCATGGTCATCGGTTACATATTTTTCAGGGCAGTGTTGCAAGATAACTTTTAATAATAGTTAAGTTTTTTGGGATAAATTTTAAGGCCTATTTGGTGTTTGAACGCTAAAATACACAGTCGTTAGCATTTTAGAGGGGTCTCGAGCATTCGCAGATTTCAGCTGCGCCCACCACCTGTGCCCTGTGACTCTCGCCCCGGCGGGTAGGCGAGAGAGTACAGCACACCTCAACAGCCTTGACGCCACCAACCCGTGGCCCACATGGTTGTCAAGGTCGACCGAACTGTTGGTTCTTTGAGTGTGCGCGTTTGACGCACGTGTATGCGCAGGCTTGCCCTGCACCAGCCGCTCTTGGTTTTCCCACTCCGTGGGATCCAATTCAGGCGTGGCGGTCTCCGGCCGCGCCAGCCATCTTCGTCCAACCCCACCTACGGTCTTTTTGACTGTCTTGACAACGGTCACAGGCACGTAAGGGAAGAGAGAGAGAGTGTGGTAGCTGCAGCGCAAGGCTACCATCACTCAAAACTAATCCACTTGCAAGTCACCGTCCCTGCACCATCATGCTTTGGAGCACACGGTTGACATCGTCGGACACACTTGCACATTTTATCTTAATGCCGGCCAAGACAAATGGGAACTCCTGCACCTAGTAGTAGGGCAGGCTATGCGTTAAAAACCCGGAAGCCTAACAATTATCGTATTCTAATCGTATCCCTAGTATTTATTCTAACCTGAAAACTAAACTTAACCCCAAACCTAATGCTACCTTAGATCTAATTCTAACTTTAATCTCAACCCCGATCTCCTAAGTTTCATACTAGCCCACCTGTATTATGGAGGTAGATATTCCCGTGACGTACCTAATGCAATTGCGTCAGAGATAGCATGATAATCCCTGCATTTTGCATTTGCTCTTTCCTCATTTTTCCTTAACTGTACCTTGCCCAGTATATGTGACTGCCTTGTGTGCATTGTAATAAATGTTGCCTTCCAAGAAATTGTGTCAGACTATGGATATGGTCACGATATGACCTTGAGCTGTTCGATATCGCTCCGCTCATGTCTCAAGACATTATATTTTACCATTTTATATACTAAAATATACAAGTATATCGACGCGTTACTTTCCCCTTAACAATCCAATACCAATACAAGTTTACCGAATGGTCTTGTCAACTGAAAATTGCCTTGAAGAATGTTGCTGAAAAGGGATCTCCAGAAAGCAAATCTCTTTATACGGTAGTACCCGTTGCAATTAGTCTTTGTGTAATTTTGAACCAGCTTCACTGTAAGAATACTATAAAAACTTGTTTGCTCACTCTCCTGTCTCCTATGGTAAAGTTTGAAATCTGACCCCAATGCTGTATCCGATAGGTGAGTATGCTGGAAACTAATTCATCGGGGATGTCACTTTTGGAATACGTGATCTCAGCTTACCAAAGTAATGCCTGTAACTCAGTCGCGTCGCGGTTTTTGTGGGCCAAGTGATCGCCGTTATTATCTGCCTCATTCTGAGGTTGGAGAAAAAACTTAGATGAAATTAGTCAAGCCTTTCCATAATTCACTGTATCTTTCCCTACGACCATCTCCGAGAATTAAAAAATAACCTTAGTATTTATAGCAGATCAGATCAGTAGAAATCAGTCATAGACGGCTTTAAAGATGTGGTGGCAGCCTACAGATCATACCCAGGCATCTTTTTCATCTCATGTTTTGATCCAGGTTTCGAACTTCGCTCCTTCTGGGCTTAAGCTATGTAACTACCTTTTAGTTCGCTTTTCCAGAGTTTTATGCAGAATAAAAGCTCCTGCAATTAAGCTGCGTCGCTCATTGCTACTCTTCTATACCATAGTAAGCTTCTGACCTCAGAATGCCTCTTAGCGAGCATTATACCTAGCCATTTACTACTTTACTTGCCTTACGAAGTTAAAAATCTCCTCATTCAGACAACCGACGAGAACAATTTGAGAAAAATGCGCGTGGACAAATAGAAGGTGACTAGAATGCCGTTTATGTCTTAACTTCAGCCCGATCGCGCATTAAAATGAGCTTCATGCGATTTGGATTTGGCACAAATAAGGGCGCCTGTTCGCATTCCAGTTCTATGAATAAGTGGGGAAGAAGGCGGTTGCTCTATCCCTGGAATTATTTCCTTATTTTTCTAAACATTTGAACTCGCAGAAGAGTCCACCGTCAGAAATAAAATCCAGACCAAAGTATGCAAAAGTTAAAAGGGGTAGGATTCACTGAAACTTCCCGTCTGGAGGTAACTGCGCAGGGCCTTATATGCCGGCACCAAATCGCTTCATCGATTGAGTGAGTTTTCATCGGAGGTCCAGGCTTAAACGAATTTTCGACATGTCTTGCTTCTGGTGTGGTCGATTATCTTCGTGGCTACGATGTATGCTACTTCCACCGAGCTGAGTGAACGTCTAGTGATCCAAATTCAACTGCAACTACTGTGTTCATAGGTGGTGGCTTCTGCTGGGTTTCTTTAACCTTTAAGGGAGAACTATTTTACGTGTGGTTTCGAACAAACGTAGGTTCCGATGTCTGTTGTCAGAATATTGTAAGACGAGGGTTCCACGAAACAGTGGAACGATATTTTGCAATGAATTGATGAACATTGATATTTATTTGTCGTTAATGATCCCAAGTAAAATATATCGTGTCTAAAATAGGAAGATTTTAATCTAAAATATGCAACTTAGTCGTTTATCGTGTGCCTTTATCATATGAATAAACCAGATATAACTGCTACTCCCCCTACCTTTGTTATTGTTATTGGTTGTTATTGTTTTCTTGGCACATTTGTTTTCCAGTAGATTGTCATCTGTACGTCACTTTTAATTTCCTAATGTATGTGTTTCCGTCCAGACTGAGATCTAATTTTGGACTTGGACTATTATATTTTCATCCTATATGTAATCTACGTGCCTATTTTTATAAACATATGTATATGGCACAGGTATTATACCGTACTTCCGACATAGGTACTAGCTAAAAGCCCAGACACGTGTTTCGCCGATGTTTCTGCTGCTGCGTGACGCAGCAACGAGAGTTCGGCTCCTCAGTGGGTCCCCCAGCGTTCTCTATGTGGTTTCTGGTATATGGACTCCAGAGAATAATCAAGGAAATAATTTCTGAAATTATTAAGTGCAGGACATGGAGTCAGATGATTCGGACATGACTTTTTAGGGTCAGACCCGAAATTTCAATGAACATTTGGGTCGAAGACAATCAACCACTGTGGAATAACCACGTAATGCCCATTCTACAAACAAGTAGTACTACAAGTAGTATGAATCTTATATGGCACAGGTATTATACCGTATTATATATATATATATATATATATTCAAACAAGAATAGGTGCACACCGATCTATTGGCTTCCCAAAGTATACAAGCTCCATATGGTGGTGGAGGTCACGAACAGGCAATAAAATACCAGGCCGAAGTTGACCAAGTTATGATTGCAGAGAGGAGAGAGGACAGAAAATGTGGTGTGCACCTTTTCCTGTTTGAATAATTACCCGATCTGCAGTGACGGAGAATAACAGGTGGTGAGAAACTGATAAACTGTTGTTCGACGAAGTGCTTCTGACCCATCTGCTAGACACATTCTGTGGACTGTCTGCGGCGTACTCGAGCGCATATTTCTGTTTATGGTGCCAGTTGGTAGTCAGCGTTATGCTTCGCTAAATGCAGGCATATTGAGCACGAAAAACATTATCTATCAATCTTACCATATTTTCTGTCGTCTTTCCTCTCTGCATATGCATATACATATATGGCAAAGATGGTATACCGTACTCCCGACAAAGGTAATAGCTCAAAGCCCGGACGCGTTATACGCTGATGTTTCTGCAGCTGCATAATGCAGCAGCGGGGTTCCTGGCTCCTCAGTGGTCCTTCAGTGTTCTCGCTGCGGTTTCTGGTATATGAACTTCAGAAAATAATCAAGGAAAGAATTTCTGAAATTAGTATGTGAAGGGCATGGAATCAGGTGATCCGGATAGGACTTATTAGGGTCACACCCGAAATTTAAATGGACATTTGGCTCGAAGACAATCAACCACTATGGAATAATCGCATAATGTCCATTCTACAAACAAATAGTATGTAATGTATATGGCAAAGCTGGTGTACCATACTCCCGACATAGGTACGAGCTAAAAGCCCAGACACGTGTTTTACCAATGTTTCTGCTGCAGCATGACGCATCAACGAGGGCTTCGGCTCCTCAGTGCGTCCCGCAGCGTTCTCTATGTTTTTTGGGAAACGGATTGAAGAGAATAATCGGGGAAATTATTTATGAAATTATTTTCCCGAAATATATATATATACATATATATTGAAACTATATACGTTCTGGGAGTAAGTTACTGCACTTTATTCGGCAAATTTTCAACACCAGTTGCCTAGGTCATCGACAAACGTAGATTAAATGAGCAAAAGGGCTTGCTTTTTAAGCGTGCTTCTAAGTGTATTCAAGAATATCAACTGACGTTAAGGATGCGAAGCTACTTGCCCCGAATACGAGGCTTATTTTCGCCCGATAGAAAATGCATGGTTGACCTCTGTCCTTTTAAGAAATGTCTAGAGCCTTTCGAGGACATTCGCTCGGTGGCGTTGTATTAGTCCGTATTAATAGTTGTATACCACGTAAAAAATATTGATGAGAAATTAGTGAAACGGCAGCCCACCGAAACAGGTTGATAGCATTGGTGCCTATTGGCCAAAAAATCCAAACATGTATGGACTATCGAACGCGCTTTAAAAAGTTGGTATAGCTAGTTTATATTGTCCCCTCAATAAGATACGGGGCAGGAGCCGACGTACTACGGGTGATTTTGTGGTTAGTTACAGGTTAATAAATGCTAGGATGAAGTTTAGTATTTTGTCAGGGATAAGGAATGGCAAAACGGTGATGATTGGCGCTAGAGTCAATGTGAGGGTTACGGTTAAGGTTTGGGCTAGAGTTTGTGTTAGGGTTAGGATGAAGGAAATATTTATCCTTCCTGGAATATAATACAAGGCCACCCGTATTGCGGAAGCGGCGTTCCTAATTCCGTGTCCTGTCGGGGGACAGATAATCGATTCCAACCAAAATGGTTAACTGTTTTTCACATCTTTAATTCTGCTGACCACCTGAGGAACTGGTGTCGTATATGTAGGAAATAAAGGTTGTTTCCTTTCCCAAATAACTTATTTATTTTCAACTTTCAAACTTTCAAGCTTGTTTCCATTTTTGTAGGACGTAATCATTCGGCGTATAAGTCTTCCTCAGAGGGGTGATCAACACAGGTAAACCACATCTTACGGTATTTAGTGGTAAGCATGAAATATTAAACTTATAAATCTATACGACTTCAGTGTTATAACCCCTTTGTAGGATAGGAAGTCTTTGGTGAACTCATGACGGGTGAAAAACTTAGGGTTTTCGAAAATGCTGGGCACAGCAATCAGTCCTTGATTAACCGTATAAAATACTGGTTAAGTGAAATAAGTATTTTATTACAAATAAAACCGGTAAAAATATGATTTTACTGCATGAGGATAACGAGAAAAGAAAAAATTAAGGGAAGGTGAGGAATAAATTGGGGCAAGACTGCTTTATGCACTGGTGACAGAGCTAACTAGACGGAGCAGACTTTTCTTCCTCCACTAGTCATCAATTTAGAACCTCAAAATGAGTAGCTTTTCATACGAAATGAATCTCTAGCCAAACTTTCATCCCTGGCGTCATACTACCAAAAAACTTTAGGACCTCCGGCTTAAATACGCATGCACTTGAACTCCTCATCGACTTTTGTGTATAAGAATTCATCAGACTGGAATACTTTGCGAAATTGCAAAGGGACAGTTTCTCTGGCTAAAACGTACATCAAGGAAGAAACTCCTAAGCTTTGCAGGCTGGTGTGCAACTTGTCTTCGTTGAGTCCGTTTTTATCTGCGATCAAATTCTACTCGTTATTTGCAAGCTGGATTTCTCACCG
Source organism: Schistocephalus solidus (assembly GCA_017591395.1). Classification (NCBI taxonomy): domain Eukaryota; kingdom Metazoa; phylum Platyhelminthes; class Cestoda; order Diphyllobothriidea; family Diphyllobothriidae; genus Schistocephalus; species Schistocephalus solidus. Next base: position 27,429 of record WEDG01006427.1, read on the forward strand.
CATAGCGTGACAGCTTCGGATAACACAGTCTCCTGTGCTAGCAACTCATAACGCTCCTTTAGATATTGCTAGACCGCTACTATCAATCATAGCATCAGCTTTCTCCCGATATAACTGCAATTATCTAGAACAAAGTACTGTTTCCATTGGTGCCCTCGTGACATACTTATCGGAACTCGCCAGAGGGGTTGGCAACACCTCCGGTTAACTGACGTCCATTAACGGGGTACAGTCTAAGGAAAAGGTAAGATGAGCGTGTTGGGGGCCATATAATAGTTCAACCGAAGCCAAGGGCCGGGAAATTCTGTTCGTAATCCCTTGTAAAATGCCTTTAAATGACTGCTCCGGAAGATAAGGCGTTTGCGATAATGGCTGTTTCCTGTGTGAAATTCACTCAATCAGTCTCTCCAGCTATCCCTAGGCCCGCCAAATTTAGCCGGAGACGTGAGGTGTGTGACTCATGAAGTTTCCCAAGCATTTTACATGGTAGTCAAATGCTGCAGTTGTAGGCACCGATTGATAGGAGCTGTCAATTAAAACACTTAAAGGCGGTGCCCTGGCCGGAGCATTGAGGCCAGCCGGAAAACATCCTTACTATTTCGCTAGTGAGCACAAAAGCGTGCATGAAATGGTAAGGAAGTGCTCAACAAAGATTTAAATACTCGCGCAGAAGTGAAGAATATGCCAGCTGGATGGCGGCTCTCTTAGGAGATTAAAAAATACAGCCGTTACTTCCTCAAACGTTCCCAAGCCGACTCGTGCTTAAGTTTGCACCTCCGTTAGTTTCAGTGAATGAGTAATATTTACGAATGAATAGGCAAGTCGGAAACAACACGAACCGAGAATTGATTGAAGCCTGGTTCACGGATGGGAACTCAATCAATCGATGTATCGATTTGGCGTCGGCATACAAAGCCCTCTGCAGTCACCTCCAAACTTGCGTCGATGATCACTGATTAGTTGGTAATCCCTATCACTGTCGCCTTTTTTGTTACTGCTGACGATGAACTCTTGCGTGAGTTTGAAAGCTCAGGATAATAAACTAATCCTTACCATGCTCAATCAGACTTCTCCTTTGCTCATGCTAATGAATATTATCGATTAAAAAAGCGGTCGATGACAACGAGATGGGTACCAACTGTTTGCACGCATAGAGAAAAAGTGCAAAATGCCATGAAGTGCATAAATCACTGCCATTAATTTTTTGGGGTTCATTAACTTGATGAATACAGCTTTGGCGAAGTTGCGAAAGTGCTTAGCCGGATACATAATCCCAAATAAATTATTTCACACCTATGGATTTATTTTTAAATAAGCCTTATTTCTAATCTCCAAACCTCGCAAATAAAATGACTACTACTTTTATTGGCGAAGATTAGAGTTCCAGGATGAAAATCTGAGGCCTCTAAGTTTCTCACCGGAACTTTTTTCATTGATTGTTCCCTAGTGGACGTCATTCATATGCTTCCACTGTAGTGCATACGGACAGGAAGGCCCCGTAAAACAAACAAATCCGTACTAACTTCCAGAGAAACTTGCGTGTATTAAGGTTGAGGTTGGTTTTATGTTAAGGGTTAAGCTAATCTTAATGGTTATGATTAAGGTGTTGGCTAAGGTTTTTATTAAGTTTTGTGTTGGGGTTTGGACAGGGGAGTTGGAACCCCTCATGAAATACGTTTTAATGTCACTTGTATTACGGGAGCCGTCCTGTCCCTGTCCTTTCGGGTGGACCCCTTTAAATTATTCCTACCGTTGATATTCTCATTCGCCTGGAAGAAGTGTAAAATAAGTTCCCATTTGTTATTACTTTGTGGTAAATTACTTTCTTATAAAAATTAAGTCATGCTGTGATAGTCCTTTTCTTCTCCAAATAAACTTTCTCGATTCTTGTTGCCATACGAGCATAACATGTTTGGGTTTCAAGACTGCACACTATCGGTGGCCCTGAAACACCTTCGCATATCCCCATAAATAGGTATTCCGATACTCGTGGAACTCTGTGGTACGTATGAGTCAGATTGCTGAATTTTGTGATCGAAAGTAATCAGCACTCAATAATTTTCAAAACTGCAAGCTCAAAAAAACTAACATTTTCTCCTCAGTATGGATTTTGATGACAGCGTCGGGCATAAACTGTGTTGAAGGAAAACTTCTTGCTCAAATTCTTTTTATAAAGTGCAAATTAATAGGCGTGCTAGTCTAAAGTTAGTTATTTCTTCAGTGGCAGCGTTAAAGGATGACTTGAAAAGGTTCATTTAAACACAGAGTGTTCAGGAACTGTAGTAATGACAATCATCATTACATATTCTCGTGGGTAGTATGCACCCCTTGAAAGGATGTCGCAAAGCACAAAATTTGGCACGTATGACGCGTCAATCTGATAATTCTGAGTTTCGTTTGAGCGCAGCAGTGGAACCATTCATACTTCAACGGCTTTCGTCTATGCCTTCACCCAGTGTCAGCCCTTTGTCTGTTTTGTGTTTTGTTGATACTGGAAGGTCAAGATGTACACAAGGAAATACGCAAAAAATGCAATTTAGTGTGATAGTTTTGACAATTGCAGTTATTTCTGTAACCGCACTGATATTTGCACTTTAACAGTTGGCGCGTAGGAAGTGTAAGGTGGAGCTACCTCCAGAGTTACATACATTAACAAAGAGTCTGCATGGAGACTTGGGCAGTAACCCCCGGCTGCTGCTCCCAGTTAATCTTTTCGGTTGGAGTTCAGGTGCACATAGCAACATAAACGACTATATGTTGTCATTTCGTATGGAGAGGTACCATACCTGGTAGCCTCCAGGCCGTGTGGATGGGGTCTGGTCGCGATCGTATTAACTATAGGTTATAAACTGGCAGTCTCACACAAACCCGGGGCCAAACTTGCGGGAGGCTTCTGTTTCTTCCCGCTCTCAGACCCAGTTCCCGTCTAGCGTTCCACGAAACGCTGTACAGCACACGTCCACCACACCAATAGCCATCCTCGATCGGTAGGCTGAGGCGCACGATGGTGACCGGTGGGTGTCTCTTCACTGATGTTCATTCACCCCTTCGAACCGATAAATAGGGGTCCAACCGATAGAGAAAGTGACATGTAATATCACGAGTGGCCCAGACCACTTCGAGTTGAATGCCTGCTGCATAAGTAGACCTAATGACGGCAAATTGGTCCTGACTTGTGCAAGCAAAACACGCGATCAAAATATCCTGAGGAAAAAATATCTCCCATCGTCATTCCCATTCCTTTTCTTCTCAAAGATGAGGCTTCAGTTCCAGTTCGGCAGGGTAAGAAAACACCAGGTAAGTTAAGTACTGCAATATTTTGGACAAATTAACCTCCAGTTAGGTTTACCAACAGCCTGAATCCCAAAGTAGAATAAATTCAGATTTTGCAAGGAAATATACCATTTAGACCCGCTGAATGAACTTGTGGCATTTCATCTACACCATTGCTCTGCAGGTGTAGGATTTTGACGAAAACCGCTCCTTCGAACTAGAATATCAGCAAGTTTATAGCAAACGTAGATTGGCTGTTGGGATTTCTCAGATACCGACATCATCCACCTGCGATCGCTCGGAATTTTACCGCCATCAGAGAGAATGTTAACATGGAAGAGGACAGTAAGGCAGATGCAGCGTAAGTCTACTTCATCTCGCAGATTAACGCTGGTTTCCGTTGTGAGGCATTCGTGGACCTCTTCTTTCGCTACAATTGAACTATTCTTCAACAAAATGTTATAGTCTGCCTTAAAGTGTGATCATCAATTTGTGTTGTTCTCACCTGGTAAATGCTGATATGCCTTAGCTGTTGATAAAGATGGTCTTCGTCAGCTACAGTTTTGGATGGGTTTTTGAGCCAAGTGCTCAATCACTGCATCCGTCGACCATTAACGTTCATATGCTTGACCTTCCAATTGCATTATTCATCTTTACGTGCTTGTATAGCAGGTCAACATCCGGTTTCTTTGGTTTTTGTCCTTTTTTCCTCACCGAATCTAATTACCAGCCTTTTCAACAGCTGCTCACAGCTGTTCCAGCATATCGCATCCTCTGATTATTTATCGTTCAGGTTCTCTCTTTGTAATCTGTTTAGTGGATGGTTAAATTTGTTTTACACTACCCTTATATTACTGTGAAAGCCTGACGGTGAATAATCCTAACTGTACGTTCGCCAAACTTGACGTTTTAAATGCTTGCATGGGTATCCTCACTGATCTCTCTTATCTGTTTATACTTAATCGAAGAATGTTTTATCCGATTTTGGATCCCGGAGTTTTGTTGTTCAGCAGCCCATCACTAAGGTGACTCAAAAACAGCATTCATATAAACTACATTGAATGTTAATCAAACACTCCAGCAGTAGGTAGCAGTTAGTGCTGTCAGCTCTTGTGACTTATATCCAATCTTGACACATACACAAATAAGTATTTCAGACAGAATGGCGGCATTACTAGTATTTACGTTATTATCGCATGCCAATATATTTTGTTCTCTTTTTTCATCATAGGGGTTTTTAGATGTTCAGTCTGGCATTTAGGCTTCTGTTATCCTGATTATTGACAGACACCCTAGTTTTCTGGGCATCTGAGGCCTATAAATATGGCTTGCCGTATGTTTAATTGGCTTTAAAACACTCGCTTTAATGTTTCGGTAAGCTTTCGACGTGGGGATTGATTGGGAGAAATAGAAATACTGATGCTTGGAATGCCAGGTAATTTTCTACAAGTTACTATGCCTTTTGTTACCTGCATGTCCATTCCACCTCCGCTGCACATTTACCAGGAAACTCACCGATTAAGGGGTGTGCGTCTTTCTCCTATATTTTCGAAGTTTATCTTAATTCACTTATAGGTCTTGAAAATGATTTATGGAAATGTGATTTGTGCTGTCCAGGTATACCTTCTTCAAATCCCATTTTTATAGAAGTTAATGATTTCCTTTTAAAAAAGGCCGTACTAATGAACCTTCTTAGGACGCCGACTCTATGGGTCGTTTATCTGGCTATCAGCCAGTCACTTAGTGTTACTGGCAAAGCATGCAAATTTTTTCATGATTATTGTTATTTTATGGGAAATAGAAGGCCAGCTCATAGAAGCATGAAGGTGTAAAAATTTGCTTCTATAGAAAATAGGTAACATTTAGTTTTAAAATTTCATAGACAGGTAGAAAACTCAACAGTTGTTTCGAAAGTGGAAGAAGTAGGGAAAGGATTTAAAAACTAAATCGTAACCCCTTCTAAATAAAAATTCGAGATTATCGTGCTTTATTATAAGCGCATGCAACAAACGAATGTTTTATGTCCTTTTGAAGTATAACAATAATTTTTTACGGGTTTCTGGCTTGAAGAAAAGAAGCTGCACCCGGTGGAAGTGGTGAAATCTCGCATGTGGTTTTCCGCAGACGTCTCGAAGAACGTTCAATCAAGAGCCAGCAAACTGCTTTGCATATATTGATAGGAACGTTTGTTACGTGGTGGCAAGTTTTTCATCCCCTAGCAGGTTGTCCTCTATATTTACCTTCACATGAAAAATGTTTACCCATCGATTCATGAATTTTTTTATACGCTGTGTGTATATATCCACTACCTACTGGCTTGCAAGTTCGGTCTTACGTCTCTCGAGCGATAAGTAAGTTCATTTATATGAATATGCAAACGACAGTGGTTAGACCTTGCTCCCAAAGTATTTATTAGTTACATCCTTTCCCATGTTGCCGCTGCCCCAGGTCACAACTACGAGGAATTCGGCTCCTCAATGCGTCCTCCAGAGCTTTCTGTGTGCTTTCTGATAAAAGAACTTCAAATAAGGCTCTTCTGTTTATCGTGTCGAAACTAAACCTATGGCGTTTTATCCCAGCCACACCAATCAGTCCTTTTTTTAATAATCTGCGAAATTATTAATTTAAGCTCTATAAGTAACGCATAGGGGAGTACTGATGAGGGCAAGGGAGCTTGTGATGACTATTTTTGACTTATTGACCATCTTCAACCAATTATGCTTAAGCTACTTTTGAATATCATGGGGTTGAACCGGATCTCATTAGTGGAATGCTGCCTGATGACTTTTAATAAGTCAGAAACGATGTTCCCTTTTTACCATGTTTCTTTCGGTATGGTTTTCGGTGCCATATACACATTTGCATATTTAATAGATTATGTTGGCAGATTTTAGTCTTTCATTTGGCCCACCTGGGAAAAACTCGTTGATCTCGGCAAGCTTCGAAATCAGTCAACGCTCTAACCAACTGAGATCTGAAATCCCAACCGGGAGTCGAGCGTAAAATCCCATTTGGGCAAGTTGTCCGCCGAATCTACTCCAGCGTACGGCATCTACCCATCCTGACATAGTAAGCCGAATGTCCAAGCTTGATATCCTGAGTAGTCTAACTAGAATCCATCAGCTGGCTATCAAGTTAACGTAATTAATATTGTTTTTGGTAGATTCGAAAAATTCATTTGACTGATAGGTAAAAACTCGGTGGTCTCATTTGGATTCGAAATCACGACAGCAGTGGCAGGGTCTGGATTACAAGTGATACCTTACCAACTGAGCTACGAGGACCCGACTAGAAGTCGTGGGTCAGATTTTCGCTGTTCAGGTGGGTAGGGTGGTAGTGGATTCCAAGTCTTGTCCTTTCTGTCGTGGGTTTGAACCTTCGAGAAGAAGAGGTTAACATAGAAGACGAATAAAATGAGTAGACAATTTCTGTGTCCAAAAGTGCATTTCACAACACACTTAACTCTTACCCGGTCCCAGATGTAAATGGGAATTTAAATTGTCATCTCTTCGGAAATTCAAACACAGCCATAGGTGACCTTCTGCAACGCTATTAATTTGATTTTGGGGTGTTATGTATGTCGGTGATTGATGGATCTATCATTCGCTTGGGTTGGCGCATTACTGGCACGTCTACTAGTGAAATCGTTAAACAAGGTCAGACAAGGGTGCATCGGCACGGAATTAATAGTTGGCGAAAAGCCAACTGTTCCTTTTGACAACTGATCGATCCCGTCCAGGTAAAAATGGCCTTCAGCGGTATGACAGTCCTCGGAAAATAGGATTACTGAATTCCATGTCAACTACAGGAAGCGCGCATTCAAACGATGACTCATTCAAACGCTATACCGATCTGCCACTGGCTTAAAAAAACGCCGCAAGAACAAATCAAAAGACGACCGAGGCTCACTTCCGATGGCAGTAATTGAATTTTAGATTTTCATTTACCAGTGATGGAGAAATACAACTTCAGAACCAACAATCGTTTTCTACTGCACTTCGTTACAAGGACTTTAGCTAATTATATTTAGGATTTTCAATATAAAACGTATATTTCTATACTAAATATTTTCGCATTAATAAATATGATTAAAATTTCGATAAGCTCCATCATAAGATAGAAAACTTTCATTTACAAAAATTTGACGCCGTTTTCCCAGACCGTTGTTACATAACAATAAATGCAATAAAAGATTTAACGTTTCAAAACTATAAAAATAAATATTTATCGAATTCTTGGGCCAATGAGCACTTGTAATATGCCGTCATCCCATTGATATTGGCTATTTGTCTTCTCCATTTTTGCTCGATATTTTTTACATGGCATCCGCCTCGATATGCTGACTGATACATAAGACAGATGTGTTTTGAGCCAACAGAAATTCACAGCATTTTGAATGGTTAGACGCTGAGAACATGAGACCTATCCCAAGTAAGCTCGTACCCAGTGTTAAAGGATTATAATCTATTTGGGACAGCTTTTTCCTCCGATTTTAGGCCAATATTTTTTCATATGCTGGCTGGAGCAGGTCTCCTGGTTAACTACCACAAAACATTTTGAAGACTGTTTTTAACCAGATAACCAATTAACTCCGCCGGATGTACAAGGTGGATTCGTTGTGCATTTGATAGCTTGCGAGCCACTTGTATCTTGGGCTCCCTCTGTTATCTTTCAGCAAGTTTAAACGTATGCTTAATGTAAAGTGCCGTTAACTAACTCGTTGCTCAGACGTCTGGTTAGAATTGCCTAATTCCCTTTGTTTTGACCAACGTCATCTCATGCATCGACCTATAAAATCTAGGGGTTGCCTATTTTAGGAAATACTCCGAATATGACAGTGGCTCCATGGCTAAATTGTAAGACTTTGGACAAGAAGCGCCCTAAGGACCGAAATACCCGAGTTAAAATCCCAGGCCATTTAGACCTTGGGTTGACTATGACTGACGTATGAGGCCTGATAAGTCCGCAATTGACCTTCTGCTCTTCATTTTCTTTTTCGACATCTTCTTCTCGAAAAAGGTAGTTTAGTTTTATTCTATAACTCTCACTGTCAGAGTGGTGAATTTTGGCTTGATTCAGTAGGCTGGTGATGGTACTCCATTTTTAAGAGATGGAGTGACTACCCCCATAATCCTGAAGTCTGATGCAAAAATATTTATTTTTAAAAATAGACAGGAAGATTTGTAGTAATATCTATCCGAGTGAAACCTGCCATAAGATCTGCCCTAGGATTTTAAATCTCGTCAAGTTACAGTAAAGCAGGTTCGAATAGTTCAAATTTTATGCCCATTACCTACTTTAGAATTTTTGGTTTTCCGTCGAGCGCCACATGCAATTTTGCCAGCTAAAAAATTGCTCAGTGACCAACGGGATTTTAGTGCGAGTCGCAGCCCTCGTCAAATAAGTGAAAACTGGTAATTTTAGTCATTTTAAATCTTCATAGTTAATCCCTGTTGCCAATATGTTTTCACTGTTACTAAAGATGGGAGGTGACAATATCACATCGAAACTATAGTTGGTAAGAAATTAATTTTCGTGGGCGGCTCATTTGTAAGCGTTCACGTGATGGTAGTCGACTTCGTTGCTAGTCTCGTCTTGTTTGAGGCAGCTTTTGAAGACATGTAAACCCCCTTGATTGCCAAATACACTCGCTCCATGAATCAAGGCTAGAAAATGCCTCCTGTGGCTAACGGCGTGCTGATCATCAGACTTGCCCAACTAGGGTTTTTTCACCCCTCCCCCTCGCATGACATAAAAGCGGTGAGTAGCATGTTCCGTCGTTTCAAGTGGAGCATGGAGTCAGCAGAGGAAGACAATTCTGGCATGTGATGCCACAGCAAAACCACGCTGGTTTAGGCAACGGAGCGTGGTTTCTGTATGTTCCTAACTTGCAAAAGACACATCTGGAAAGACTGCTATGGCCTCGGCTAACAGATAATGATAGAAAAACACGTGGAACTCAAACCTTCCCATTTATTCATAAAAATTATCATTCCTCACTTCTAGGATGAGGAGAAGGAGGTCTGTTCACAGTATCCTCTGTGCAGCCTTCGGTTTAAGTTAGATATTCCGCCGCGACAATCACTGAAAACCTTAACGAATGCGGTTAATATTTACTTGGAAAAATGGCTGGGTTGTATTTTTTTGAATTCTGGACTGGAAACCTTAGAGGATAAATGCTGCTCTGGAGAGTACCGTTAAATTCAGAACATAATTTACACTGATTCACCATGTTGTGACCTGTTAACTGGTAATAACAGAACCCGTGCTTGCCACTGGAAGTACAAACATGGACTAGTGCACTTGTTAGACCCCACTTTTCCGTATCAAACTCTGTTCCTTTCGATGCGATGAATGGGAAGAAAACTAAGACTTTTTTCTCTCCCAGTGGTGGTGGTGGTGGTGGTGGTGGTGGTGGTGGTGGTGGTGGTGGTGGTGGTGGTGGTGGTGGTGGTGGTGGTGGTGGTGGTAAAAAGGATAAGCATAGGGACGATGATGCTGACTGGTAGCTGGCTTCTGCTGATGAGGATGACGTGTTCGCCGATGCACCATTACTAACTTGTTTTCCTCAACCAAGGATCATAAGACAGCCGCCGCATCGAAGGCTAGGAATTCAGCCAGTCATCCATTTCACCCCGTCAGGCAACTGTTTTTGTGCCTTCTGACTTCCTTCCGGTGGCGGTGTATGCATCGGCGGCAGAGGCATCCATTCGACAGCACCGCTCAAGCGGCGCGAGATCCCACGCCGAGAGATCCAATCGCCTTGATGCCGCTGTGTGTGTGTGTGTATGCACCCGCTCGGGCTTCAACTGCGGCAGCTTCGGTGTTCATCGCTGCCGCCGCCACCGCCGCCGCCTCTGCAGCCGATTACGCCGACAGCATCGTCAGCGGTATCATCACTGTCGTCACAGGCGGCTGTGGACGTAACTTTGCCAGTAAATGTGGAGTTTGTTTTCGCGAGACGGGAGGGAGGGAGAGCGTGGAGGCTAGCAGTGAGGGCTCAGGAAGTGTGCCTTAGGCGCGTTCGGACGTAAAGACGCGTCTCCTCTGCAAATAATGGGGACGAATGGCAGTGACTTGTCTCCCGCAGGTCAGTGCGCCTTCCGAGCAATGGAAACTTTGGCCTACGATCGCAGTGCAGGAATGTGGTCCTGAAGCTGGTGTGCTGAGTCGGATTGCAATATATATATATATATATATATACATATACACTGCACAAGGCATATGATGTACTGATGATCGGTAATGACCGTGAAACAGCTGTCTGCGTCTTGCCTGTTGCACTCTTAGCAACATATTTGTGCTATATATATATATATATATACACAAATATGTTTAAGCTAAGAGTGCAACAGGCAAGACGCAGACTGTTTCACGGTCATTACTGATCATCAGAATGGGATTGCGTGAGATCCTAACTACATCAGTGAGTGTCATGCGCTTGTTTGACTTGTGTATATACTTCACTGCACAAGGCATATGACGTACTGGTGATCGGTAACAACCGGAAAACAGCTGTCTACGTCTTGCCTGTTGCATCTTTAGCAACATACCTGTGCTTTATATGTGGCATGTGTCCTATGACACATCGTTCGTTTATCGCCAGTGGCTAGCTGGCGCGTGGGCGGACGGGCAGGCAGACACAATGGGAGCGAGTGAGATCTTAACTATATCAGGGAGTTTCATGCGCTTGTTTGAATTGTGTATATATCTCACTGCACAAGGCATATGACGTACTGATGATCGGTAACAACCGTGAAACAGCTGTCTACGTCGTTCCTGTTCAACCTTTAGCAACATACCTGTGCATTCTATGTGGCATGTGTCCTATGACACAAGATTCGTTTATCGCCAGTGGCTGGTTGGCAGGCGGATAGAATGGGATCGAGTGATATCCGAACCACATCAGTGGGTGTCATGCGCTTGTTTGACTTGTATCTAAATATATATATACAGTAGCTATTCTAACTAATAAAATCTGAAGTTTTAAATTTATAGGAAGCCTGTGTATGCAATTAAACGAGTGAATAAAGCATAAAAATTAGAATGACTTTTGAAAATAGTCTTTTTCAGAGTTTTGCACATACGTATTCAGCTAGCTTAAGTGCAACGTAAAGTATGGCCATCATTAAGAAGCCTAACATTCGAGTGTATAATCCTACACCGTTTCACGAAAAATGGCAGCTTTTCTTCCGTTTCTACATTTTCTTAGATACGTTTGACTAAGGCAAGGAGATTTTCGCTTGATTGCACCGATATGCAGGTCACAGATTAATAAATTTAAATAGAATTGTCAGGTGCAATCGTAAACGTAACCTTTTGTGTATCTGATTATGACTATTCTATTGTTAAATTTCTATATAACTATTTCGAGTTTTCTATTACGATGAGTTTCAGATAGTATTTGAACAAAAGGTGAAGTTTTTACGATTTTCAGTGTTTTCAGTCTACTGCCCATAAATGTAAATTCCGTTCGATGTGCTTGGTCAAACCCTTAAAATAAGATATTTCTTAAAAGCATTACCGAAGTAGTGACTTTTTGGGCATTCATTCTAATGCAGACGGCTGTCTCGGTCATATTTGTAGACTCACTCAAACATGAAAACTTGCTGCCGTGAAAAATGAACGTCCACAACAAAAACCGGGCAAATATATGCCTATAATTAGTTAAAACAACTTTCTATAATAAGTAACCTTATTAAAAAGCACTTTAATTAGATGTTTTGCTGGCGAATGCCTGCGTACTTAACGTTTTTCGAAAGGGAAGTCAAAGAAAACCTGGGAACGTTTGACCGGTTTTTTGACTTCGCTGAAAAGTAGGGATACAATTTCTGCTGAAAATTAAAGAACTCACTTTTTTTCTTTCTATTTCAGTGTTTTCTGATATATTTGCTTACTTCTCAGTCTACTTCCAAGATTTCAAACGCACAAGATAGTGGCCGATTATATGCTAAGATGTTGCGATAAAATTGCAATTTTCTGCCGCTTTGGTTTCAAGTTTCCTTATTCATTTGCAGCCAACTGCAGACCGAAATTGTCTTGACAGGTTTCGCGTACGCCGTGACAACGAAAATTTTTGGTGTGTCATCGCGTCTCGTATGCGCGTTTAAGGTCCTAATTATCGGTGGGGTAAAAGAAGTACATTCACAAAAGTTTATTATAGCGTTTTTTGGTACAAAACATCATAAATTTGCAAAACTTTGATTAAATCCACCCTCATTTTTCCGAAAACAATGTGCTCTTTTAAATCTGCATTCACCTGATTTTCGTGAAATCAAAACAATATTTTCCGTTCTCCAAATTTTCCCGGCTTATATTAATGTTAATTCATAGTAATGCACACGAAAACAAAATTATTTAATCTGTTGCTTTTAAAAGCGTAGACAAATTCCTGGATAGCAAGAAACTTCGGATTTTGCTCCGTGTAGTCCCATTTTCCCATCAATAAACCGATGTGAAGTGAACTCTTTATTGTTTAATAAATCAAACAGAACTAACACCTTAAAATGCCTGCCCTGCTACTACCTCAAATTCTGATATAGACATTTAATGAGTTAGGCAATCTACTGTATGTATATGTAGTACATATATTAGGGACGACATAAATGCGGGTACATTAATATAGTCTGTTTCGAACCTATGCTGCCTTCATTCAGTCAATCATAACCCTAACTACCGGCTGGGACTGGAAACACAAAAATGCGTTTAAGTAGGGTGCACATAGTCCACAGACTGGGTGTAGCAGATGGGTCATCAGCACTTCATTGAACCGAAGTTCATAAGTGTACCCAACAGTTGTCATTTTCTGTCGCCACAGATTAAGTACTTTTTCAGGCGACAGAGGATGACAGGTGGTGAGGCACTGATGAACTTCGGTTTGATGAAGTGCTTATGACCTATCTGCTATACATAGTCTGTGACCTATCTGGCCATACTCGAGCGCATGTCTGTGTTTCCAGTACTAGTTGGTAGTCAAGGTTAGGCTTGGCTGAATGATGGTAAACAACCCCAAAAACGTTCTGTATAAAGTTACCCCAAAACTGTGTCATCCCCCTCTGTTATTATATCTTGGCTGACTCCGGCCTGGCAGCTGATTGCCTTTGCCACCCATACGGAGCTTATTGCTTCGGGAAGTCAATAGATCGTGGAGTTGATAAAGGCAGGTTGACGACGACTAGTAAGAGAAAGATGGCCATCCCACTCTCCGTTATGTTTTTCGATACTGATTTATCGCACATTATACAATCCTTAGCGATGAATGTGGGAGTCACAAATTTTGCTAGGTATGCAGTGGCACAGTGCGTGAATGCTATAACTACTACAAAACTTGTTAAATCATCGCCCTTTTGAGATTTTTTCTCTGATGATGGCTTCGAGTGCTAGTCCAAAATGTCAGGCGAATTTGGCTCTTGTTTCAGCAATCGAGTTCCCTTCTTCCTGACCTCTTTTTAGAACTCGCGTCTTCACTTTTATCGGTTATTAGACTATTTTATTTAATGAACATTAAGTTGAATGCTTCGTGCAGTACGTCTTCCAAAGCCCCATACGAGCTGTAGCTGTTTCTCCCTTGAGGTTCATAAGTAGCAGTTCCTTTCTGACACCGATAAACTAAGAATCACCACGCAAATGCTTAGAGGGAACGGCTTTGAGAGATGCCCAGATGTTCAAAATTACACCTTAATGGCAACGCCTCATGTTCCTACCCTTGTGAAAATGACAGATGCTTTGTGCTCCGAACACTTGTCAATTGGCCCACCTCAGGGAGGCAAGGTAACTCTTTGATGTGGTATGAAGGATGTGCCCAGTGTTTGATATTCTTTCAACGACCATTCAAACGTCTGTCCCTTAGTTTATACCCCCTCCTCTTCCCACAATTTGTTTCTCAAGATGACTCCACTGAGAGCATAGTCTACCTTTTCCATTTTTGTGATCCCAGTGGCCTGTTCCTTTCCGCCCCCTCCCCTCCCATTTGGAAACGGGTGTGTAAAATGGGTATCTTCAACTGCCTAGGCAGACATTGGGCAGACGCTGAACGCCCATTAATTATAGGTCCAATTCCCGCAAGCACCCTTGATGCCATCATTGATCACCCTCACACCGTCTACAACGTCCACTATCAGTTACTCAGGTTTTAATGAGAGCTGAGTTTATGATTCTGATGGCAGATCCAATCGCGTCCCTGCCTTCAGAGCTCACTAACTGTCAGGTGGTTGGCGGAGGTGGGCGTAAACGAGACCCGACAGACGCCCGAGTACATCAAAGCATCCGACATCTGAGTGTGCAAGGAATACCGCTGGTGGGTAGGATTGCTGGGGCATAAGTAAGCCACTGTTTCGTTTCAGTAAACCAAAGTACTTCGTCAACTATGGGCACCCCCTAGGAGAGGAGGTACCGTGGTATTCACCCAGAGCCTCAGCTTCAGACAGTCCGGTCCTGGCTTTGAGGCAAATTGGTTTTTAAGTTCCAAGCGATAGTGGCCTGCCTCAGTCGTGTTCTCTGAAAGTAAGATGGCTATAAAATATATTACTTATTTACCCGTAAACTCAATCGCTTTAATTGAATTTTCAAAATTTCCAAATTTGTTTGATCACACGTTCTGTTCGTTTTGTCATTTGCTTTTTTAAATGGGAAAAATTGTGGCCCTTAATCGGCAAGACACGGTAGTAGGAACAACCACTACTTCCGGGGCTTGGCAATACTTTCCAGGGAAATTATGGCTTACACTAAGATTAGGGTTATAGTTAAGTTTTTGGGTAGGGTGAAGGTTGTACTTGGGGTTATGATTATGGCAAGAGTTAAGTTTGAGGTAAGGTTAGGACACTGGCATATTTACCATTCCTGGAATTTTGTGCAAGGTCAACTATCTCATCAAATGTCAACTGGAACTCTCAAGTGTGGTTTTAATTACGAAGGATTACTTAAGGGGGTTTTAGTATTTGGTTCTCGGGTGATGAAATCTCAAGCTATTGCAACAGCGTTCGAATGGTTGCGTTTCAATGGCCTTCTTCCAGGTTGTCTACGAAAACCGCACTCCTGTAAATATGACTACTGACACAGTATGAAGGTTTCTATTGAGTTTCGATAGCCTTATAAAGTCAGATATAATTTATAGAGGACGGAATCAAAAATATCGCTTCTTTTACTCATTTGATAGTCAACACAGAGTTAATATGCGAAGAAAGGCTGTTCATCGATTTTAAAGGCGTTTCTGATTATGAAATTTTTTCATACCGTACACTTTCAATTTGAATATCATCGTGTCTGTGCTTTTATTCCTGTTCCGCATGAATTATCCAACTCCAGTGCAAAATTTTATGAACACTGTACGGTGTCTTCTTAACGACGTTGCTGAATGTGTTTTTTTTCTTACATGGAAAGGATACAGTTTGTAGATTGAGCACCCTAAACGCAAATGAGATGGCTCAAAATTATCCAGGAATTACAAAACATTATAAAGCTTAGATAAACCCTCACAGTGAGCAGAAACTTTAAGGAATATAAAAAAGCGACTTTCTATCAATTGGGCACAATAAAAAAATATTTTTGCATGTTTTAGATAAAGTATAAGGACCTTGAAATTCAACAGAAAAATCATGTCGCTTTGGTAGTCCACGTTTACCACGAGTGGTTTTCGCAGGCGACTGAAAGAGGTGCATTGAAAGGTCAACATTCTGGCGTCTCTGAAATACAACGGGATTATGCCTTCCGATTTTTAAGCTTGCGTCCCCACTTAAGTACTGCTTCCTAATCGAAAACACGTCTCAGAAGTTTGGTTATCGTTTCATGAGATCGGTCACCTGCTGCAAGGTGGAGGCCATCTCTTGGACTGGCACGACAAAATCTGGACGGTCATCACAACATCTGTTTGTTTAGCTGTGGTACTGCGTGTTTACACGCCCTCATTTAACACATGTTGCGTAAACCAGGCATGTGTGGCTCGCGTAGATGGGTTGTTTAGCTCGGTCAGCCATTGCGCCCGATCTCGCCTCCAGCAATGTTAACTCAGTCTTGGTATCGAACCCAGGAAGGTCTGGAAGGAGGAAGAAAGAGAGAGTGTGTATGTGTGACAGATGCTGCGAAATTCTGCTATGATTACAAACTGATTCGCTCGCGATTCGCCATCCGGTGCTCACACGCTGTTGGGTACTCGGTGGACATGGTCGTTTGTGACGGTCGAGTTTACGTGGCAGGCACTAGACAGCAGATTCGAGTCATGTCAGTCATTTAGGCCAATGATATGCGAGTCGGTCTGGCTTAGAGAAGACACCGCGATGTGTTCAAGGAAGAGAGAATTGGATAGATCGTTTCCGGACGAAGCGTTCGGTTCCCTTAAATAAAATCCCTGAACAAGGTTGGACACTCACAGTATACGCTTTCAGTTGTGGTTATGACGTTCGTTATCTAACGGGGTACTTCAACACCCCCCTTCCCCCTTGGAGTTAGGCCTCCCTCTCTGTAAAGCCTGGTACATATGGGCCTCTAAATGAGGACGTTTCCCGCGAGTAAATGAATTGTTTGGTTTTGTAAGCCAGTGAGCCCATGTCCACCTGCGGACGTCTTCAGCTTGTTATTGCCAGCAGAACCGGTGGGGAATGAAAAGAGTGGTGGGGTAGTTTCAGCGAGAGTCTGCTGTAGTATAAGCAGGTTCAGAGTAAAGCCACGACTGCGCTCGCCTTGCTTGTAACGACCCATTTACTGTGTCGCCTGTCGGTGATCCATCATGTCAGGCTGAAATTGCAAGGCAACTCTGCTAATTACTACAGTAAACCGTTACCGGCATGTGACATCGAGCCTTCAATTGCCTGGAAGACCCGTTGATTGTTGCGACTTACCGATGTCTACAGCAAAAGTTGATTGGTCTTAGTTTGCTTTCTGTGGTTCTGAGCCACTGCTGGTGTGATGAAAAATGAGAGGGAGCTTTTGGGTTTATTTGCCATGTACCCTGAACATCTGTGTGGCTGTGGCAAAGTCATTCATATATGATGCCGTAAGGATGGTCGTTAGAAATAAACATTTTAGCTAACTCGGTTTCTTGTTCTCTGTTAAAAGGGCTAACTAGCAGCTGACTCATCTGCGTTTATACGCCAATAGTTGTCGTCCACCGCCCTTTGCTTAGAGGATTCGGTGCTTCTACTTTTAAAACGTCAATTAAACATGTTAGTTGCCCTTTGATCGTCTCCATTTCTTCTGCATGGCTTTCCACATGACTGAGTGAACGATGGTTTGCCGACATCCGGCAGAAGGATAGAGCTCGAAAATGACTCATGAAGTGTCCACACCCCTGAAACCTCCGTCAGTCAGACTGGATTTTCCTCTGTGCTCGCAATAAAGTCAAAGCGCGCAGAGGACGCCGCTCGATGGTCATCAAACATAAACTACCGATTCGCTGAGAAGATTGGGGAGATAACGAAGCCCGACGTGCATTTTTGTGGTTTATTGTAGACAGCGGCATACGTGGGTTTTTCCACTAGTGTCGGTTGGCAGAGGTCAGCTAATGGCAGCCCATTTGGCTCACATCACTTGACCGTCTAATCTGATGGCACAGAAGCACTCAAGCCTCCACCCACCCCGCCTACTGCCTGTCCTGGCCAGCTGCCCGTCTCATGGGCTATAATGTATCCTAACCGCAAGAATCGCTGTGTCGCCACTGCATCAAAGGTCGCCTGGATACGGCCTAGCGGTCCGTCGAACTGATTTTGGCCTAACCTAGCTTCCTCCCCCTGCACTACCCCCACCCCTTCACCACCTCCCCCCCCCCCTCCACCAGAATCTCACGAACAGAGCGCGCTTATCGGCCACAGCTCGAAGCCTAGTTGATGGGCGTTGTGCCGCCTGCGAGCATGCGCCAGTGCCGACTGGAGAAGACTGCTCAGAGAAGACAGGCCATTTTGCGGCGGTCGCTTTTGAGGCCGAGTTACTGATTACGTTCAGGAACAGAGGGGCACCGTATCTTTTTTCCGAGATCAAGTGCCTAAGATAAATGAAAAGCCAGTCAGCTAACGGAAAAACCGCAGAGAATTTTCATAGAGGTACTGTGAGGTTGAGATGTAATAGCCCGTTGATCGTTTAGTTTTAATCGACTCTTCTTTCCTATAAAGGATTCTCAACGCAGACTTTTCGTTTCCTGCTCCCCCTCCCCCTCCCCCGCCCCCAGCTTCGGCATGAACAACCTGAACTGAAGAAATGACTGTGTCACCTTATCGCCTCTGAACTAGTGGTAAGTCATAAAACTGTGCCGAAAATTAGTTAATAACCATTCTGAACACAGGTCGAAGCGTTGTTTGTACACGACCCTTCCTTGGTTGGCCTCCTTAGTAGCAGAGGTTGGTATTCTGCTAGGAAACCATGATGAACATAACCTACGAAACGCGGTATAGAACGCCTCCATGTCGAGTATCATGTATGGATTGGATAGGCAGACAGACACATTGTTCAACGGACTTGGCACTATTATGACAATAACCCTTCTCTGCAAGTGTCTCCGATGATGGCTCCGAGAGAAAATACGAAACTTCAGGCCAATAAACACCGTGTTCCAGTGGTCGCCTCTTCTTTTTCTTCTAATACCCAGCCTCCCAGATCACTGCATTTAGTTTCATTTAGTCATGTTTGATATACTACCATTTGTCAAATATGTCCTTCTTAGGTTATTTATTGAGCATGTAGATCACATGTTTAAACTTACTTTTTCATAACGGCTAAGTGGATCTTACAACTTCAAGATCATGAGCAAGCGAGATCCATTGGCCTAGATTTTGTACAAAGTAAAGTAGGTACAGATTTTTGTCGTGGAACACTCGTCTAGAGATCTTGCCGACCAGCTCATGGGGGCGAGCAATTAATACTTTGCAGGTAATGTCAATAAGAAGCAAGGATGCCGAAAAGGACGGTTCAGCCTTATAACCGCCATCAGTTGACTACGTCCAAAACATGTGCGAGTTTGATATTTCCCCATTTGGACTCACAAGGGAACTGGCGGGATGAAATATCCCCAGTCCACTGGGCCCCAATTCTACAATCTAATATTAACCGTAGACCTGGTATACAACCGTGGACCTCAATTCCCAAATTACTTGTAATCTTACCTTCACATCAAACGCGCACATCACCCCCTAACAAAAACCTTAAACTCTTCTTTTAGATCTGATCGTAAACCTAACGAAACTCTTACGCTAAAGTTAAATGCTAACTCTGACTATAGAGACTAACTATCATGTCAACGTCTACTCCTAACCTTAGGCTGTAACCTCAGTCTTGGCTCTGCAGGCTCACCTTAGCTTCCTACCCTAAAACCTAACATTGGGCCTAATAGTTGCCTTTTTTATAGCATTTTCATTTAGCCTAACATCTACATCCTGGCACCGAAAGCAAGCTTTAACGTCAACCCCACCCCTAGAATTTGGCCTGAATCCCGTAACTAAATCCGAACTCTGATCTAAGCTATAATCATAACCATAAACCCAAACATAAAAGCAAACCCCAGCTCTGCTCACTCGAAATCTCGCACTAAAAATAGCTCTAGCATGAAATGATAGCACTAAAACCCAACGTTACCCCTGACGTCTGATACCACCGCCAACTCTAAGTCTTATATGTCAGATTTTCCTTACATTTACTCTTTGCAATACTCGTGACAAATAAAACCAAACTTCACAAAAATAAGCCTAGTCACGAAGAGGCAGACACAACCGCTGGAAAAAGAGCTTTATTAACTTGACGTTTCGGATTCTCCCTTGAACCCATCATCAAATACCGTCATAAAAAGAAGTAATAGGGGGCACAAGGGGTGCGGTACTTATAGGGCGTGGTTGCCAGGCCATCACACGCCTACCATATTTGGCAGTCCTCGTGGTCCTTGCAGGGGATCATGGTTGATGGGATCCT
Source organism: Schistocephalus solidus (assembly GCA_017591395.1). Taxonomy (NCBI): domain Eukaryota; kingdom Metazoa; phylum Platyhelminthes; class Cestoda; order Diphyllobothriidea; family Diphyllobothriidae; genus Schistocephalus; species Schistocephalus solidus. Next base: position 47,586 of record WEDG01006427.1, read on the forward strand.
CGCTTGTCGGTCCGTGCTCGAGTCGTTAAGTGTCGGGGTTTCATCACCGCTGTGGATCTTTAGCTGTGGATCTGTGGATCTTTAGCCTTCCTCGCTTGTCGGTCTGTGGATCTTTAGCTTTGGATCTTTAGCTGTGGATCTTTGGATCTTTAGCCTTCCTCGCTTGTCAGTCTGTGGATCTGTGGATCTTTAGCTGTGGATCTTTAGCCTTCCTCGCTTGTCGGTCCGTGCTCGAGTCGTTAAGTGTCGTGGTTTCATCACCGCTGTGGATCTTTAGCGTGACGATTACTCGACAATGGGGGGGGGGTTGTGTGTGGATTATTTTTTAGTGATATAAGACTTGTGCTGCATCTACCACCCACTCTCTTCCTCACCCACCTGGGCCGGGGGTCATGGCGGAGTCAGGAGGGCCGGAGACGGGATAGGGCGCAGTAGCTGACAATGTCAAACAGCCCGTACACTCGCGCCTGGTCCAGCTTTTCACAAGCAAGGAAGCAGAATTACTCCGATTGGTGGTGGTGGCAGGATTACTCATTCGCTAGAAGGTCATTGTCCTATTAATCAAACACTTGTAGTTATTAATATACCATCTATTCCTGACGAGGCGCAGGGACGGTGCCTTGCGTGTCGAGTGGTTTAAAGTGATAGGAGACTTGCGTGCAAACTACCGCACTCTCTCCTCCCTCACCTATCTCGACCCAGGGTCAAGAATACCGGAGACGAAATCAGGCGCTGGCGTGGTGTGGAATTGTGCTTATGCGTGCCACCAGACCTACACCTCCCGTTTATGGCATTTGTTATTGGGATGCATCTCCAATACCGCCTGTTATTCTAACGCATCTACCGTGTGGGCCGCTGTAGGGGCAAGTGAAGTTTGATTCGGCCTTTACCGACCCAAAAGCAATTCTCGAGTTCCTTGCTTACGCCCATTTGGAGGGACACTTCAAACAGTGGTCGATACTGGACGTATGCGAATCGCTACATCCTGATAGTAATCTGGAACCGGGCACAGTTCTATCTCAACTATGAAGAGAGTACTAAATAGGTAGTTACTTGATAAGTGTTCTTCTACGATGAAGAGTTGTATTTTATGGGTGTTGTTAAGGGAAGTATTTTTATTTCAAAACAACCAATGACAGGTAATCGCCAATTTGGAAGCACACTTTAGGGCTACTAGTGAAGACTAATTCCTGACGCTGACTCTACAGATAAATCTTTCCAAGCATTCTCAGAATGGCTGCACACCACTAGGTCAATAATAATTGCTCCCCTCACCTGTCAGCATCTATCGACCAGAAGGATTAAAAAGCACTTTTAAAAGCCTACTCTGCGATCCAGTTTCGAGCAATCACACATCGTCTGAAAATGCGGATGACGGTCCCGACGGGACCACCGCCTTATCAGCCGCACTCACAAAATGTAATCTTCGCTCACTTCTGGCGTTACCTTGTCAAGCAACGCAAAAGTGACAAGGGCGTCCGAGGCCTCTGAATGTCGACCCGTACAATAGGTGTACACTTGGTAGAACGCAAAATCACAATAGCCCATTCGTAAATGCGTATATGTGCTAAGCACGTGTCAGCCGCTTCACAAAGACAGTAGAGTCACTACCCCCCCCCCCATCACCCACCCAACCTATAGAAGATAGTCCCTTGCAGCCTTCAAGTTGATCGGGGGAGAGAGAGAGAGAGAGCGCGCGCCAAACGGAGTGATGAGATTCATGCGTTGGGTACACTGATGCGATCGGCCCGCTGAAATGCGTCTGATACGACCTAAATGCACCCGGGCAAACATGTAGGCGCCAAAGGAGCTCAGTGATGGGTTGACAGGAGGACTTTCAGTCTCGGTCTCCACGACCGCTGCAGACAAGAGGGGGATGGCGTGCGACTGCCGCCTTTTAGCCTTTCCTTGTCTGCCAAAAGACTCCTGCGTCCCCGCCCCCATCCACCGTGCTCTCCGCTCACCAAGAAAACCCAAGATAGGCCGGCGGCACAGCTCACAAGAGTCCTCTCTTGGCTCTTGCTGCTTCTATCGTGGGTACTAGTCGAAAGACCTTTTGTCTACCCAGCGGTTCAAGGACTCCTGTTTGGTATGCATCAAGCCTATCTGAGTGAGGTTGTATGAGTATAAACTGTGAGCTGAAAGTGCTCATTCCTAAACACCGAATAACTTCAATGCATATAGTAATGACGTAATATTTATATGCAAAGTGATCGAGGTGTTCTGAAAGGGGATTGCAGAAATGTAAAAAAAAAAACAGCTCAGTCAATCGACAAGACTGTCGTGGTAGATATTCTGGGAGGGTATTTCAATTCCTTCTACGGTGTTCAGAAAGCGGAAGGTTGGAGTGACCTTTGTTGGCGGCCAAGGTAGGAAAAACTTATTTATTGTATTTGACAAGACAAAAATGACTGCATGATTTGGTTTTCACTAATTTTTTCCAGCAAGTAAAGAAAAGAAATGATAATTCCCTGCTTATTTTCAGTCGTCAGTCGGGTCACGGGCACACGGTATGTTTACTGCTGTGGTCAATACACAAACTATTACGAATCACAGGACTATAATGCACAGTTCGTGGTAAATTTTTAACGCCTGCTCTTACCGACAAACTTGCAGGTTTTAGATAGACCTGAACCATTGCCTGCCGGGTAAATTCTCAGGTGGGTATATTAATCTAGCCTAACAGATCCTTAAACGTCTTAATCCATAATGAATTTTCATTTTAGCAACTATATAGCCTCTTGGCTTTTCCTGTCCAAGGGACTTCACTTTGATTGGACTTTGTCTTTTCTTTCGTCTGTCACTTCTAAGAAAGGTGTGTTGGTTAGAAGCAAATGTTCTGCCCTAATTTTTTCGTATAATGCCAATCTCCAAGGAATGCATTAAAAGAACGTTTTGCGAATTTGTTTATTCATTCGGAGCCTTCATTCCTATTAGAAATTGGAGAGTGTTAATCGAAGTTTTCATGGGTGCTTTATACGTTATAGAATTCCTTTTAGTCGTCTTTTACTGGCGTCTTTGTTTTATTTTTAGTTTTTTCTTGACTTCGTCCTTTCTTACGTTCTTTTGGGTATATTTTTAGTTGTATTCCCTCAAAGACTCATGGCTACGAGGGCTTTGTCACCTTAAACTGTTATAGTATGTCCGGACACAGGAAGACAGAAACAGTAGTCTTCTAAATTTACGTCGATTTCCCTGTTCGACTGCTTTGGTGTCTTTGCGAACCAGCAAATGGTAATCAGTTTGTGGTCCCTTTCGTTTGAAGTCGAAGCCTTTTCCTCTGAGAAGCCGAAAACTTTGCAAACTTTCTGTTGTATTCACTTTATGAGACAGGCACGGAGGTACACATATTTGAACTACGTTTGCTAACTTCTGAAATGTGTTGAAGCGGCCTTGCAACGGTTGGACAGACTCGCCTCTCGACACCACAGACCGAAATGCTGGGCTCCGTGCGTGGATGATACGCTCATCTTCATAGAACAGGATCAGTTGCTGCCGTCCCAAGGCCGTCTTCTCGGACAGTCAACATACGATGGAAGATAAAGGAAACAACCAGCTGGCCTTGCTTGACGTCCCTATCTGCTTCAAAGTTTGTAATAGTCTAAAAAAGTGTTCAGAAAAGCGACTAGTACAACGTAAGTACTGAGCTTCAACGGTAACCACCTAATCAACCACAAACACCGTTGCTGAACTTAAATATATTTTACGGGTCCTAAGTGTGACATTTTAGCCACTACAACAACGGAAAAGGCATACACTTATTTACTGGTTCTGGTGCAGTTGCAGACAAAGTAACTAAGTCGGAGAATTTGGCAGACTACCCCGAACGTAAATGGCCGAGCATTCAACAGCAGGGAAGAGGAATAACGAACTCCTAGATCTTGGCTTATTCAATGGGGCTCGCCCACAACTTCAAATTTGATGAGGCCGAAATTCTCGCAAGAGACGATAATCGAGTGAGCCGTGAGCTGCTTAAATCATGGTTCTCCGACCTGTATTCAATTAACAAACGTGATAGCCTTCCCCGAATATGGCGTGCTGCGATTTTAACAGAGCAAAATTACTGGCCACGCGACGTGGATGCGGGCGACCAGCAGTATCGGTGACAGTTAGCCAAATGCCCGAGTAATCGTCACGCCAAGAATCGAGAACGATGATGAAATCGGGGCCATTAGCTACTCGGATAATGATCGGCAATCAAACATCACATGAACTAGGAATCCCACCGATGAACACTACATGCGTGTGGTTGTCTGTCGACCGCGCCCTATAAATACGGCACACATTGTGCATCCGAAACGTCTGGCCAATACACTTCTTGTTCCAGCGATCGAATCTTCTTCTTCTGAACTGCTTCCTAGAAGTCGCCTGTTCGATTCTATCAACGGTTTTTTGCATGTTAGTCAATCCGGGCATTAGTGAGGGAAGTTATATTAATCCAAAACGATGTCTTGTTAGCCCTCATTAAAGAGAATGGGACAGGTCCTCTTGGCGCTGTTGACTCCTGCGACCAACTTGTGGTGGGCTACGAATGGGGCTGGGTGAGAAGCGCACGAATGAGAATGCATCGGCCACCACCAATGTCTTTGTTTAGTATTTCATTACGTTTATTTTGTCAAAAGGACAGTTGGCCGGCCGCAATCAACGCTTCCACCACTGGCCCAACGAAGAGGGTTCAGTAGTGGCGTGCGCGTTCTTTTCTAAATGTGAAACATACTTGCATTGCATATACCTCACACCCTCATTTGTGGCAGCCATGCCAGCACATATGATCAGGGGCCACTGGTCGATACGATGGGTGGCGGAGCTTATCGCGCTTGATCCTTCGTCATTCACGAGCATACCTTCTAGACTTAGCCCATGTAACAACTAATCACATAATAACTACTCAGCTTAGTAATTGCCCGTGCTGGTGACTACATGTCACAGCCGTGTGAACAACTAAGCACTACTGCTCACGCACTGCCGGATGGGCCTCTTATTCTGATCGACAAGCAAACTGCTGAGTCGCGGTAAACTGCCCTGTGTACAGAATAAATCATTTCAGACTGTTCCCTGACTTCTGTCATCGGACGGGTCGAACTTATTGTGCATGGTTTAAGTTTACTTGATATCCTTTGACCGACACATATTGGTGACCTTGATTTTCCGAAAACGATAATTTCATGAAATTTCCATCAACAACAACAGGCTTCCGGCAATTTCCACTCTGACGACGAAGGTTCCCCCAACGCCCCAACTTCTCCTGAATTTTTTACAGCACATGGACCGATGCGAGAAGTTAGTTCTGCCATTGACAGTTCCAATCATTGCCATTGCCCTTGGAGATTCGCGGTGATCAGGAGACCGTCGGCGGATTTCCCAGTTTACTGCATTCATCGCCGGCAGGCTCCAAATGATATTTGATGGTATCACTAGCGATTCGGAACAGCAGGCATGCTCTCGGGAAGCGAACCCACCCGGCGGTAGAGGGGACTATTGTTGTGAACGCTACCAGCTTCGATACTCGCCAATTGCTTCTCTGAGACTGTATCGGTGCCTCGTCGATTCTGCTGCCCAATGCCTGCCAACGGCAAACACCGCAGCTCCTTATGTCTTACAACTGCTAAGAATTCCAGCATCCCAACTTTGAATTAACTCTCCGCCAAACTCGACTTGGCTTTCGATGGATCTTTCGATGTGTTTAATAATCGCCGACTTTCCTTTTCCCCTTATTGAGGCCGGTTGCCTAGCGGATTTAGACTTTTTAGTAGATTAAAAGAATCAACGACTCATCGAAAGCCTCCTAAACCTTCATGCCCAGTGTCAGTCTGAATTTTATCCCTGCCTCAATCCTCTTCTTGTTATGATCATTTCTGATTGTCCCTAGCACTCACTCCTCACCGCTCATTTCAAAAAAGGAAAATCAAGCACACGGTTGCCCACCGCATCTCAGGTACTTCATCTCCCAAATCTTGCCGACCACGTCGTCTTGCTCCGGACCGTTTTTGGATTTCCAAAGCAGAGTTTGAGCACATGCTTGAGTTCAGTATCATCCGACAGTCTGAACGCTGCTGGGCATCAATTATAGTTTCCAAATAGAGGGGCTTATGCCGGGTCAATGTACCGTTCTTGACTTGAGGCTCTGTTTCTAAGGTATTCAGTATTAAACACAGTAGCTCAGGTGTATTCAAATATCCCGGAAATATAACGAGAATTTTCCTTTTTAGTTTATTAAAGTTGAGCACGTAATCGTATTTTAAAAGTTGCTTGAACAATTTATGAGTTACAATTAATCATCCAACAAAACGGAACGAATGGTGGATAAGCGTATGTACAGGTACATGATGGCATGGAACTGAGGAATCATGACAAAAAGGATAGCAACGAGGAACTATAACACGAACGAAGAACGCAGGTCAGCGAGTATGACCAGATCCATGCACATAATTTGGTCACGCGTTCCCCGCAAACAGTCTCACTTTTTGATTAAAACAAGAACAATTCTTTCTGTTCTAGGTGGCTGTTGCAACACCTCCATCGTGGTCAAAAGATGACTGGGGATCGGCGTCCGTGTGATACTTACCGGGGGTTAAAATCAGTGATCATCCTGTCCTACATATCCAGGAATTTCTTCTCTCACTTCATAGTAAGCACATATTCTCGAAGGTTGATCGGGTTCTTGCTTATCACCAAATATCAACTGAAGCCAGTGATGTGCCAAAAATTGCCACAGTTCTGACCCCTCGCCCGCGAGACACATCTTAGACAACTGTTCGAACGATTAGTCCCTGCGGCGTTATAATAAATGCTGCTAAATGGAGTTTGTTGTCTCCCGTCTGGTTTTCTTGGGTCTGTGGTTGGATAATGATGGGATAAAACCTTTTCCTGGAAAGGTCTCGCCAAAGCAAACTTCCTAGTCCCGCTAACCAGTAATCAACTACGCCATTTGGTGAGTATGGTGAAGTTCTATCATTGTTTTCCCCCTACGGTGCTACCATCATGCAGCCACTCAACAGCCTCTTGGTTCACTCGAAGAGGATGTTGGTGCTGAATGAGGAGGTCATCAAGTCATTCGATAGCGTTGAGGATTTCACGCTCATGACCGATTGTCAACGTTCTGACGCTGAACTTCTAAAATGTTACCATGATTGTTCCTCCCTACTTCTTTAAGATGTCCCTCTTCCCACTAGAGCTGGTATCATCATTTGCGATGTTTCTACAGAGCTTGAACATCTCTTGGTCCTAGCAACTCTGCAAATTTCAATTTCCTTCATGGGTAAGCCAACACTGGAGTGCGGGCGACAAGGAAATTAATCACTGGTCGATTTGTTTGACCAACATCAATCGGGGTGTGCGGCGTTGGACCCGAACTTGTCCTCCAGGTCAGCGGGTCAAAATTCATCGGTATATCGTTCCCCGGAATGCACCTTCGCCACTCCAGATGTGTGCTTCAGTCACACACACCCCTCGATCTGGTGGGTCTTCTCTCACTTTCAAACAGTTCTACGTATCTGCGTTGACCGTTTTAACCCGTTTTGTGCTCATTTCGGCTATCAGTGTGAAACTGTAATGAAGGCTTTCCAGGCGCACGGAATGTCCAATTTTGATGTTGCGCCTGTCAAGACTGACCCCGGATCCCAATTCGAGTCCACGTTGTTCTACCAGCTCACCTCCCTATCTGACACCATCCGGATTTGAGCGATTGCATACCAGTCTCAAGTAAATGGCCTCTTTGTACATTTCCATCAGAAGCTAAAAAATGGCCTCAAAGGCTCAGACCGTTCCCCCTTCATCCCAGATGGTTCGGTAATATCACCATAGTGAGTTTGCCCCTCCATTCTATTCTCAGGGCCTATGCCGGTTGCAGGTCAACCGATCTTGTCTACATAACTCTCCTACGATTGCTTGATGAATTACTCTCCCCACAATACACGATCCTAGTAGTTACGTTGGCTTACCATGCAGTGCCCTGCGCAGTCTCCGCCCGACGCCCACTTGGACGTTCCCAGCCGGTCTCTTCATCCCTTCGGTCTACAAAAGTGGGACTCCGTCCTGGTCCGGCATGACGCTGTCCGTCGGCCACTCCAGCCTCCCAATGACGGACCGTACAGAGATATTCAATTACCTGACAAGGATTTAATCATTGATCCCGGCGTCAAGTCTGACACCATCCGCACTAATCGTGTCAATGACGGTGAGTTGGACTCACCACCATGCAGTGCCAAGCCGCAACCGGTGATTTCACCCACATTCGATTCACCGAACAAGATCCGGTCATCATGTGCATTGACTAGCCAGATTTGTGGCTGACTAGCATCTGAAGCCTTTCACCCCGTTTGGTGTCTGGAGAACTGTGCCGGTTGCGCTAGCGCCAACGGCCAGGTGGGTTTGGCTAACGCTTAGGACGAAGTGGCTTATCGCACTTTATCTTTCATCACTCGCGCCCATTTAATAACTAATCATATGGTTCGTACTCAGCTTATGGCTTACCCATGAAAAAGTGATATTTGTTCAACAAAAAATGCAGCGGTCTGATGACGCGAAAGTCCGCTCATACGTTGACAAAAATTTTCTAAAATGGTCTAAGGGTACAGTTTCAGTGGCAACTGTTTGTTCTGTTTGTCCCTTAAGCTATGGGGTTGGCTCCATGCATGATTTTGGAAGTTGCGAAGATGGAGACATGGCCACCGAAACATGAGCTTTATTAGCCTGACGTTTCAGATTCTCGCTTGAACTAATTTTTAGAGACAATTGCAGAAAGGCGTAATAGGAGGCACAAGTCACGGTTCCCCGGTCCGCATTCAATAAAGAACCACGCTGCCTTTCCACCTCCGCATTCTGTGCTTCGATTTTACCTGGGTCATATCAGGAGCCACGAGGGGATGATACGGGCAATTAACGGTCCGAGTGACAGCGAGCCAAATTGCCGAGTAAGCTTCATGCAAAGAATCAACAACGGTGATGAAATCAAGGCCATTGATGACTCGGGTACGAACCGCCAAGCGATGAACACAATAACTACGACCTCCAGAGATAGACATGTGAACTGCTAAATATAGCAGATGTGTGGTCACCTGGCAATCACACCCTATAAATATCGCGTCCCTTTTGCCACCTATTACCCTTTTCTGTGATGGTCTGTGAGGGTGGGTTTGAGAGCGAATGCAAAACGTTAGGTTAATAATGCTCTTGGTCCAGTGATCGTGTCTCCTTCTTCGCGACTACCGCTTCTTCCTTCCCCGGGACGATTCTTGTTAGTTTTTCCTCTCACTTCTTCGTCCCTTCACATGGCGCTTCTAGTAGCTACTTAAAATACAAAAACGTTTGCGTATGTGAGTCTCGCAGGCATGCGTAGTTAGAGTTTCTTTGCCGTCAGGGAAACTGTTTGATGTTCTCCCATGTAGACTATATTTGTAGGCGAACATGCAATGTAAGAGGCGGAATTTCAAAATGCATTAGCAAGTACCGCTGAGACACTTTACCATGCTTCGTGACTGTAGTCAAACAGGTCATCTCACACAGAAAATAATGTTTGTGCACATGTTTCTGGCACGAGTTTATCGGGCCTCGCATGAGTCTGTGCGAAGTCATATATGCGTGTGAGCTGTCAAAACCGGAGGCTTTCACGCCATGCCAGTCACCGCGCACAATTGCATCAACGGCTGGCTGCCCAACTTGGAGGGTCAACATATGCACTTGGGAGGAAGAGGTAGTGAGGCCGAGGCAAATAAACGCATTTCTCACTACACGGTAACAAGCTTCTCCGGCTTCTTATTGTGGCTGTTGTGGAACACCTAATTTCCTTAAGATCTGGGAGTTTGGTCTGCACCAGGGTAAAAATTGACCTCACATCACGTCAGTTACTCTAAACCCTCTCATCTTAGTCAGTTTAACCCGCATGGGCGTATTTAGAGGCTAGTAACTGCAGTCTAGAGCCGTCACTGTCACCCACATGACGCTCAGTCGAAAGGTGTTGGCGAAAAGACCGGAGAGACTGAAATAGTCGTTTTGAAATTCGCCGCCTTCACTAGTCACTTTTATTTTAACCCCGAGATAGGAATGCTTGTAACCAATTGGACCCTAATCCAGACTGCGGATCAGAGGGTGCGGTCAGTCTGATCTGTAACGGTCACTCTGTTCTCATTTTTCCTTGTGTTATTAACTCCAAATGGCAGACAAGGTTGAGGAGAAATTACCTGGCAGAAGTTCGATGCGTCTGTGTTTCATGTACAAACAGTCGGGGATGGCCAAACTGCTGTGTTTTATTCAAACTCGGGTTGGGATCGCTCGTGTGGTGCCACCCCCTGGCAGGACAGGTGAATCGAAACAGCCCACCCCCTGAATACAGGTGGCCTTGCGCTAAATTCCAAGAAGAGCATTTGTTCTTGTGTCTGCAACCTAACACCACTCTTCACCCAAGCCTTATCTCGTGACCCTTAACGTTATCCATAATCCCATTAACCATTGTATTGGTCGTAAGCTTGTATTACGGATGCATCTCGTTCCCGTGTCCTATGTGGGGAGAAGGCATATAAGCGTTCCCCGCCATAATTTGATTAGGAAAAACGCAAATTTGCACCTTATAACAAAGAAACGGGGTGCAATAGCTTGCCACCGCCCTCACGAACGCGTTAGACGTTGTAGCCATGTTTTTTTCCAAATAATACTTTTCGAAATGCGTGCTGTATTTTCCTGAATTGCATCATGGGATAAATTGTATTTCTCTGTTAGATCACGCTGTACTTTCATTCATTTTTTCTTCATAGGAGGCAACCACCGTTTTTATCTTCCCTTAAGCACAATTTGTTCTGGATTAGAAAACTGACGTAGAAATGTGCATGCCTTCTGTAACGATCCTTGGCAGAAAAATTAATCATCCCTAATTTTCAGAGCAGACACAAATTCCCATTTTCTTGCTAGAGGTTTGTACTATCGAAAGTTTGCATGGCCTTTAGTTACTTTAAATATCTGCTGTAGCCTGTTCCCCTCTTTTGGTCTGGTAGGCTTTCCATCAAGTGCAATTTAGTCGTGAGTCGTGTTTGCTATGAGCAGATATGCCTTCATATTTGGGCATGAGTCATCTAAGAGAGCCTGGCCTAATTGTTTCAGACATTAAAATATGTCCTGTTGTGCAGATACTTTATAAGAATACGTGCTAGCACCCTTAAATATGAATTGACTAGGCTCTTGAATGGCCTCGTGATCGGCTCGAATGCCACTGTGACTTTGGCACTAAACCAGTGATTGACGTCGTAAACAGAAGCTCCAGCGTCGCAGGCTCTCGTGCGAACACCGGAATCTCATAAAGCCTTCCTTGTGTGCAACGCTTGATTAATGTAACTCTTATCTGTTCTTCTTTGTCGTGGACTTGGGTAACCATGGGAGTACTGCGAAATGACTAAGCGCCAACCACGTGAGAGCAGTCCTGTTCCGGTTAGCATATCACGCGCTTACCCGGGACACTTCTAATTATTTTGTCCTAGGGCTTCTTCGTCCCTTCACGTGACGCGCTCGTCAAAGGAACTTTTAACCCCGACGCCAGCTGGGTGAAACCCGCAAACTACATCTTGTGCAAAATTGCCCATCAGACCGAAGCGGTTCTACTTAAATGGGCTAATCGTTTCCAGTTGATGGAACACGAACCGGTTTACAGAACCAGTATCGAACTGCAACCCTGCCTGCCGAAGAGTGGAAACGGTTTAAGCAAGCCTCTATTAGCATTTAAGTGCTTATAAAAACCAAAAAAGATAAGGATGCCTTGTATGACCGCGGGACCTGGGAAAAGGAACCGTTCACAATGCACGTGGCTTTACGCCAAATTCCAAGGAAATCATATTTAGGATTAAGATCAGGTCAGGGTTTAGTTTAGGGCTAGGTTTAACTTTGAGGCTATGGGCAAAGTTGGGATTAGAGGCATGATTAGGCTATGGGTTAAGGTTAGTATCGTATTTAATGTAGGGTTAAGGCTTAGGATAGGGTTAGGGTTAAGATTAAGGTGACAGTCTAGTGTTATGTTATGGTTCATCTCCGGTCTTCTTGACTGTGTCGTGAGACCGGGCTAGGTGGGGGAGGAGAAGATGGTGCGGTAACGTTAAGCGCCGCGGTTGGAAGGTTGCCAACTGACAATTGCACTCAGACCTCGCGGTTAGTCCAATGTGTGTTGTGTGGAGTGGCTGACTGGTGGTCTGAGAGTCAGGCTGCGATGGCTCCTTCTTAACGTCACCTCTGGCTATCTCACACATGTGAGATGTAAGCCGTTCAACCCCCTGCCGTGTGAAATCCTGGTGCTTGTGTTTGGGGGGCCAGGTCGTGTATGTAGTACACGTAGACGAGGTCACCAGCAGCTGCGCCCACTTCCGCATCAGACAACTGACCGGCTCGGACAGTGGTTTGACTTTGGGGGTGGGGGAGAGAGTGAGGTCGACAGCTCAGCGCATTTTCCTCACTATAAACAATCTGACGCGCTTGAATCTATCACGGTGCGCTAAAAGCCGTGGCTTGGAAGGTTGCCAACTGACGGGATAACTCGGACCGCGTGGTCAGCCCAATGTGTGTTTTGTGTGGAATGGCTGACTGGCGGACTGAGAGTCTGGCTGCAATGGCTTCATCTTAATGTGGCCTTTATGGCACTTCCACTCTGTGGGATCCGAGCCAGGTGTGGTGGTATGCCCAGGGGGTGGCTCCGACCGCGCCAGCCACCTGCGTCCTCTCCCGCCTCTGGTCTTCTTGACTCTGTCATGACACCGGGTTCAGGGGGGAGGAGGAGAGAGTGCGGTAGCTGCAGCGCAAGGCTACTATCACTTAAAACTAATTCACGCACAAGTCACCGTCCATGCACCACCCTTCCGTGGAGCATACGGTGGACATCATCGAAATCGACGGTCGAACTATCATGTTATGGTTAGTGTTAGCGTGCAGAAACGTTTATTTTTACCCCTTCTGAAATCTACTTACAGTTGATTGCCTTATTCATGAAACGTCGGGATCAAAATTTGAGGTGGTAGTATGACACAAACTTTATGGGATTATTTTGGTTTGGTGGATTGAATTGCTGCGCAGAAAGCTTGCATTGATGAGTAGTTCACTTCAGATCTGTTTAGTTAAGGGAAAACGGGGCCAAACAGGGCCAAATCGGACGTTTTTTGTTATCCAGGAATTTGCCTACGCTATTGAAAACATTTTGTTTCTATGCGTTGTGCTATAAATGCAAATTAATGTAAGATGTAAAAAGTTGCAATATTCCTTTTGAGAGAACGGAAAATTTGGTTTTGCTTTCAGGAAAATCAGGTAAATGCAGGTAGGAGAAATTGCATTGTTTCCAGGAAATCAAGGACAGATTCGGTTCAAAACATTCAGTTTTGCAAATTTGGGAATTTTTAAACCGCACAAATAAAAAATAAACTTGTGTGACTGTCCTTTGTTTTAGCACATCGATAATGAGGAGCTTACACAAGCATATATATATATATATATATATATATATATATATATACATATATATATATGAGAAGCCGTGACATGACGTCCTTGTTATCCGTCACGGTGTACGCAAAAGATGTCCTGAAAATTTCTAGTCGCAGTTGACTATGAAAGAATATGGAAAACGGAAAGGGCAGAAGATTGACATTTCTTCGCAAAATTTTAGTACCTATTCGGAAAATCGGTTGCCTGTTTGCAATCTTAGAACGGGGCTGGAAAGTAAGCAAATACAGCGAAAAACGCACCGATAGAAAGAAATAAGTTAGTTCTTTCAATCTCAGTAGACATTGTCCCCCTTATTTTCAACGAAGTCGCAAAACCGGTCGAACTTCCCTATTTTTCCTTGCCTTGATCTTCAAAAAGGACTAAGTACACAGGCATTTGACAACGAAGTATCTAATTGAAGTGTTTGTTAGATGAAAATTATTATAAGAGTTTTTTAAATTGTTCTTAGACAAATTAATTGCCGAATTACATTTTGGGCGTTAATTCCTCTCGACACTGAGTTTTCGTGTTCGTGTGAGTCGACAAATATGACCCGAATGGCCATCTGAAATAAAAAGAATGTTTCAGAACTCATTATTTCGGTAAATGGCTTTAAGATTTATTTTATTTTGAAGGTTCTGACAACAGAATCTTCATTTATGAGCAATAGACCGAAAACAAAGGAAAACGTTAAGTATTCACTGTCATTTCAAGGACGATCTGAAACTCATCGTAATCTAACATCCAAAATACTTCTAAGGAAATTTAACAGAAGGGAATTCCTCATAATATGCATAAAATGCTACGTTAACGATTTCACCTGACAATTATATTTAAATCTATTAGTTGCTGACCGACCTGTCAGCTTATGAAATATTTTATTCCTGTTACGTCTCTGCCGGCGCAGTCAAGTGAAAATCTGTTTGACTTGGTTAAACGCAACTTAAATAATGTATGAACGGAAGAAGAAACAGCCAATTCTCGTGAAACCGTGTTGGAATACTTACTCAAAATTTAGGCTGTTTGGTAACGGTCATGCTTTCCATTGCCCTTAATCTGAAGACAACTTCCATGGAATATACACTAAAAGTAATTATACTAGTGTTTTTTAAAACTTACTCATTTGTTTACACGGACAAGCATTATGTCCATTTAAAACTGCAGTTTAATTAGCTAACTAGATTTTTACATTTTCATAATTTGCTGCTTTTCTAAAAAATTAGTATTTCTAAACAACATAATATTAATTTTTAAACCAAAATATGTATTTTTTAAAGAATGGTTGCTTATTTACTGCTGTAAAACTTTTTTGGACGCCGTGCGGGCTGATTTCGCACAACGGGCCTTTTCGAATGAAATCTATCAGATTTCTTGAGATAGGTCACGTACTACAAGCCAAGACACGTGTTTTCTCGGATGTTTCTGCTGCAGCTGCATGACGTAGCAACGGGATTTTCGGCTCCTCAAAGGGATCCCTAGCGTTATCTATGCGGTTTCTGGTATATGAACTCCAGATAACAATAAACGTAATAATTTCTGAAAGTATCAATTGCAGGACATGTAGTTATATGACAGGGACATTAAGTTTTTAGAGCCAGACTCGAAATTACGATGAAAATTTGAGTCGAAGACAATCAGCTACTGTGGAATACCCACCTAATGCCTATTCAATAAAGAAGTAGCATTACAAGGAGCATGAATTTTATATGGTTAAGATGCTATACCGTACATTTATATAAAAACCGTCTGCTCTTAATGTCTACTTTGGCTACCGAACAAGATTAAACGGGTTACGTTTGAGAAGTTTTGACGGGTAAAAAATAGACTATCGAGCACCTACGATTCCGCCTTTCACCGCTTTAATACACAAGATCAAAGGTTCCGACATAAACTGTTCGGTGTCGGCGTACTGTACATTATATGATGTTTTCAATATCACATGCTTGACTTTTTTCCCCTAATTTCTATGCGCCTATTCAGATACCTATGGATTTTGTTTATTAAATTTCTTAAAAATCTGTGAAACGCCATTCCTGTGTAGCAGCCGGCAGTGTGCTGGCCCAAAAGGTAAAGTAGCACGTATTTCTGACTCTTTGGTTTCGTATCCTTCAAAAGCAGCTGCAATGGAGATTGTAGGGTCTAGGCGCTGATCGCATCTGCTAGAAGTTTGAATGTTCACCAACTGCTCTGTCAAATGCCTCATCCATTTTCCTATCTCATGTCTGGTTTTACGAACCTTCTTGACAGGAGACAGTGATGGCCTGCCACGATCGGTACCGCCAATTATCGCTGCGGTTTGTGGTATATGAACTCTAGATAATAAACGACGTAATAATTTCTGACAATTATCAATTGCAGGACATGCAGTTATATGACAAGGATTTAATGATAAAAGGCACGTACTGTATTTTAAGCAGGCGGGCAGTTCCTATTCCCGTGTCTTGTTTAGGTGGCCATGCAAGGCATCCCTACCCAAAACTCTTCTCTGCAAAATTGCCCCTTTCGAATGTTAGGCACATGTGATCTACCAACTTTTTCGTTTAGGCCATAACTGCACATCCGTCGAGGATGAGTAAGCCGATTTTGTTGGTTGTACGCTGTTTGCATCTAACCCCCTCCTCGGTCAGGCAGACATCATAGTGAACGTCGATTGAGAGGATATTTTATTTCTAATTGAGCGGTCTCCATCTACTGCTCTTCGACAAACATTTTTTCTCTTGTGGGGTTCCGCCCACTTTCACATATATCATCCAGTAAAACTCCCCTACTCCGACCACAACTGCCCACCGTCAACCTCGGTCCCTTGAGCAAGGTGACAGGACGCAAGTACTTTGCAGTCCCAGTCCCAGTCATGAGACAGGGAGTGAGGCAGATTCAAGTAACACATAACCTTCGTGGTACTTCACGCTTTCATAAGCCATTAATGAGGCCTGTCAAAGTTCTGTGGGTTTCGACCATCATCACTTTTCACTTCTCGTTTACCCAGCTGATCATCTGGCAGGCAACCATCTTTTTTCGAATCTGTCTTCAGACCTTTGGGCGTGCACTGTGCAACTCCTCTTGTCCACCAACTTTCGTGTCGCTGTCATCGTCGTCGTCATCGTCGTTGATGGTGCCGCTGTCAGTGGCGTGGCCGTTGATGTGTGCGTTTTTCAGTTCCCTCTTCCTCTCTCTTCCACCCATATTGTCGGTCTTCCTTCCTCTGCCGCGCCCGGAAAAAAACAGCAACTTCACACTCCATGGCCACAATCCTGTCGTGCGGCAACTGCCAACTCCCCGAAAACATGAGCTTTCGTTGTCAAAATTCCATAGTGACAGCCACTCTCTCTCTCTCTCTCTTGCTCTTTCACCCATTCGGGAGTTTTTACCTCATTTGCTGCCTTCTCCCATGTCTGCTTCTCGTCCCAGTCTCCCCTTGTCAGTTCTGTCTTCTGGGCCTACTGGTGTGCCCCTTGTATGTTGAGACTGTGGCGGTGGGTGTGTTCGCTTTTGTCCTCCCCTGTGTTCGTATTTGTGTATGCGACCAGGTTTTGTCACTGGAATGCGGCGGGATTTCGGTACTGCTGCGCAGATTCTTCACGCTAAAATTCAAGATAGATGCAAACCAGTAGGACATGAATAGCGGTCTTTTCACTGGGAAATACGAAGATCCTATCATGTGTGTGTCAGGGGGGGGGGCGTAGGGGTAATAGTTAGGGGTAGCACCACACAGCTACCATTTGGTCGCTCCATTTGTCTCGTAAAAGTGGTTAATGCTCCTGTGGCTCCTCGAAGTTGGGTTCTTTCCAGTGGCAACACCCCGGGCAACCATCACGACCGGCGGACTAAACCAGGTGAGGGTCTCCGGTGTTGTGTGTGCCTCCACACCCGGTATGTCTGACTCCCGAACTTCCCACCTCCCCTTCTAAAAATGTTATACGGTGGAGGCGACAGCAACCCCGTAAGCGACCCAAGCTAACTCGGGTCGCTCTCCCACTAAAACAAAACCGTGACCCATAGTGGAGTTCGGCAGCCGTCTGGGATGTCCGAGCAGCCCTATTTAGGGACAGCACTGCTTGCCTCCTCGCTAAGCCAGGGGCTAAAAAAGGTGCCCTAAACAAATGCGGGTTATCACGTCTCCTGCAGCCGGCCGCGGCTCACAGATCGCAAAATACGCGGTCGTAAAACTCAAACAAACAACAATACCCCCATCTCCATCACCCGCGCCATACCCTCCATTTGCTCGGGTGAGTCCACTCACACTAGCAGCCTGGAATGTTCGTTCCCTTTTAGACAATCCTAGGAGCAACCGGCCGGAACGGAGGACGGCGCTAGTCGCTCGGGAACTGGCGCGCTACAAGGTCGATATTGCTGCTCTCAGCGAGACCTGATTCTCTGAGCAGGGTCAGCTGGAGGAAGTGGGTGCCGGCTACACCTTCTACTGGAGCGGCCAGCCAAAGGCAGAGTGAGGCGACGCTAGTGTTGCCTTTGCCATCCGGAACGACATCGTGAGACGTCTGCCCTGTCTATCACAGGGTATTAATTATCGCCTGATGAGCTTCCGCCTGCCTCTTCGGGGAGACCAGTTCACCACCATCATCAGCGCCTACGCTCCCCCAATGACGAGCTCTGATGCGGCGAAGGACAAATTCTACGAGGACCTGCACGCCTTGCTGGCGACTGTGCCGAAAGTGGACAAGTCAATTGTCCTTGGTGACTTCAATGCCCGCGTCGGGACGGACCACGCTGCCTGGCAGGGAGTGCTTGGTCCCCACGGTCTCGGTGGCCGCAAAGATAACGGCCTCCTTCTTCTGTGAACGTGTGCGGAACACCGTCTCCTGCTGACCAACACCTTCTTCCGCCTCCCGATGTGGCAAAAAGCAACCTGGGTACACCTCCGGTCACGGCGCTGGCAGCTGCGGGACTATGTTCTCGTCCGGAGGCGAGATCGACAGGACGTGCTGGTAACCAAGGCGATGCACGATGCCGATGGTTGGACGGATCACCACCTCGTAATCTCCCAGACTTCGTCATATCCGACTTTAACCCCGACGAAGGCCCCAAGGTAATCGACCGCCAGGTAAGTTAAATATTCTTTTGTTAAATCTGCCTGCTCACTGTTTTGATTTCAGCAACCAAATAACCCAGAGACTGGAGGACGTGTATGCTCCACCGTGGAGACACGATGGTGTCAACTGCGGAACGTCATCCAGTCCACCGCCCTCAAAGTTCTCGGACGCGCACACCGACAATACCAGGATTGGTTTGACGACAATGATGCTGACATCAGCAACTTACTCGCAAGGAAGAATAGACTACACAAAGCCTACATGGAACTTCGGAATGACGTTACCAAAGCAGCCTTCTTGAGATGCGACCGCCTTGCACAGCAACGGTTGCGGGAGATTCAGGACGCCTTGATGATCCGAAAGGCTGAGGAAATCCAGGGGTATGCGGACCGCAATGGAATGAAAAACTTTTTCAAAGCCATCAAGGCCATCTACGAACCCTGCATCAAGGGGACCGTACCACTGCTCAGCTCTGACGACACAACACTGTTGACAGCGAAATCGCAAATTTTGAAGCGCTGGGCCGAGAACTTTAGAAGTGTCCTTAATTACTCATCAGCCATCTCTGATGCTGCCATTGACCGACTCCCTCAAGTGGACACGAACATTGACCTGGATCTGCCGCCTTCCCTACCAGAAACCATGCGGGCCGTGCAGCAGATTTCCAGTGGTAAAGCACCGGGATCCGACGCAATCCCACCGGAAGTCTACAAGCACGGCGGGCCCCGGCTGATAGCAGAACTCACAACACCCTTCTAGGAGATGTGGCGCCAAGTACAAATTTCTCAGTATTTAAAATACGCGACCATCTACCATCTCTACAAACGGAAGGTGAACCGGCAACTCTGTGATAATCACAGAGGCATCTAATTGCTCAAAATCGCCGGGAAGATCTTTGCCCATATCCTTTTCAATCGTCTGAACGGTCACCTAGAGCAGGGCCTGTTCCCTGAAAGCCAATATGGCTTCCGCCGACACTGCGGAATAACCGACATGATCTTCGCCACCTGCCAGCTACAATAGAAGTGCCAGGAGATGTGAACTCACCTATACACTAACTTCGTGGATCTGATGAAAGCCTTTGACACGGTGAATCGCGACGGGCTGTGGAAAGTCAGGCAGAGATTCGGCTGTCCTGAGTGGTTCACGCATATGGTGCGTCAGCTTCATGACGGAATGACGGCGTGCGTCAATGACAACGGAACGGTATCCGAAGCATTCGCAGCGACCAACGGAGTGAAGCAGGGCTGCGTCCTTGCCCCTTCCCTCTGTAGTCTCGTGTTTTCTGCCATGCTAACGGACGCCTACCGTGAAGAACGCCCCGGGATCCGCATCGCCTACCGGATGGACGTCCGACTCCTCAACACACGTCAGATGCACTTCCGCTCGCGTGTCTCCACAGCCACCATCCACGAACTTCTCTTCGCTGATGACTGCGCATTCAATGCAACTACAGAAGAGGAAATGCAAAGGAGCATGGACTTCTTTGCTGCCGCCTGTGACAACTTCGGACTTTTTATCAACACTGAAAAAACGGTTGTGAGGCATCAGCCGCTACCCAATACCACCTACTCCGCAGCTCATATCAATGGCAATGGCGCCCAACTGAAATCTGTGGATACCTTCACGTACCAGGGCAGCAATCTCTCCCGCAGCATCAAAGTCGATGATGAGATCGCCCATCTGATCGCCAAAGCCAGCCAAGCTTTTGGACGCATGCAGAACGTGGTCTGGAATCGACACGGGTTTCAACTCTGCACCAAACTCAAGATGTACAAAGCTGTCATATTGCCAACGCTGCTGTATGGAGCGGAGACGTGGACGATCTACCAAAGGCAGGTGAAGAAGCTCAACCACTTCCACCGCAATGCCGAAAACACCAATACCTCACGAACACACTCCGCACCTGACATTCTTACCGACTGACATCCCCTAGCCTATCCCAATTTCTACTGCCCACACGGCGCTCGCAACTTCAACTCACACATTGGCCTGGTTGGTCACCTGCGAATCCATCGCATTGAGGCTGGTGAACCAGTGCCTGGGGCTCGGACATACTTTAAACTAAAGCACGCACAAGTCTCCGTCCCTGCACCAAGCTTCCGTGGAGCATACGGTTGACCTCGTCGTAATCGATGGTCGAACTTTCGTGTGTGTGGTGTGCCCCCTAAACGGGCCACGTGGTAGATGCGTTGGACCAACATGGGGGCCACATCAGGGCATGGCAGGCGTTATTATTAAGTGGTATTAGGTCCTATTACAAATGCCAAACATGGGGGATGCGCGTGCGTAGGTTCAAGCTCATGCCGCATCACCCACTGTTGTACTGTTATTGCTATGGTGGCATATTATTAATCTGCGCCCGACCCCGCCTCCGGCCTTCTTGACTATGTCTTGACACTGGACACAGACGGGTAAAGGAAGCGAGAGTGCGGTAAATGCCGTGCAAGTCTACTATCTCCTAAAACTAATTTGCGCACAAGTTACCGTGCTCTCACTACCCTTCTCTGTAGCATATGGTAGACGTCGTCGGACTGCAACGGTCGAACTGTGTGTGGGTGAGGGGTGGCTGGGTGACTAACCGTGGACGGAACTTTCCGCAATGCGAGGGGCACTCATCGATCGCGTGGGAAATGCTCATCCTCTTTTGCCTCAGCGCTCAGTCCCGAGCCCCGCCAGAAGCTTTACAGCGGCTAGTGAGTACCGACAAAGTCAAGCAACACTAGAATGGTCAATTCTGGCTTATTAGCTGTCATCAGCCAGCCATACCAACCTCACGGTTTGCAGCACCTGGACCTCGAATTTGCAACATTTTGTTCTTCTAGCTAGCAGGTCGCGATTTCGAGCCTTATATGTGGCAGCATCCTCGGTCTGATAAACCAGAAATGGTCCTTCCAGTCTCTCTGGTCTTTGCCAGTTCTGTCAGCCTGCCCAGAATTTCCCGCTCTGTTTTACCTCTTCCTGTGGAGTATAGGTAGAATTTTACGGTCCAGACAAACATAACGTTAACTAGCACCAAAATAAGAAACTCCTAAAATCTTTTTTATTGTCCTGTCCAATAAATATTGGCAGTTAACTATGGTGGAGTTCGCACTAAGGATGCCTTGTATGGCCGCCTAAACAGAAAACGGGAAAAGGGGCCGCCTAAGAGGCATGCAGGTTTACGCTAAACTCCAAGGAAATTATTTTTAGAATTAAGGTGAGGATTGGGGTTACGTTTAGGGTTAGGTATGAGTTTGCGCCTAAGGGTCATAAGTAGACTAAGGATTAAATTTTTGTAGTATTTAATGTAGGGTTTCGGTTTAGGGGAGGGCTAGGGTTAAGATTAAGCTGTCAGTTTAGTTTTATGTTAGAGTTAGCGTTTGCGTTAAGACACGGGTATATTTATCCTTCCTGAAATTTATCGTAAGGGCACTTATTTTAAGTGGGCGGGGCGTTTCCTATTCCCGTGTCCTGTTTAGGCGGCCATACAGTGCCTCCCTACCGAGTTCACTCACTGATCCCATTTCTTGACCTACTCGCCCGTTGTGTCTTGGATCTCGATATAGGAACCCTTAGGCAGTCGTATAGTGGCTTGTAGTATATGCAGAAGGAGTGGTCAGTGGGCTTGAGTGTGGCTACACTGTGTTGTGATCAACCGGCAGCTTTATTGATTTTTCCTTGGCTTATCGTTTATTCGTTGTTGCTGAAGGGCACGAAGTGATGACTAACTGACGTCTCAGAGGCAATTGTAACTGCCCTCTCATGCTGGTGACATTAATCGAATAACCGTCTAGCATTTGATTCTGCATTCACCTCGCCGTCTACTTTTAGGATATTGTTGCCTGTTAGCACTTTGTTGATCCTGTTGTCTACTAGGCGGTTAACAGGTAAAGCCTTTACTAGAGGCAGTGCTTAATTTACAAGGCTTGTTGGGGAGCGATGTTATAGCTTTGCACTATAGTCAGCGGCATCTCGCTCTGCCGTGACTCAACTGGGAACTTTCAGCCACGCAAAATCTTGGACTGCGAAGCCGCCTTCTATGGAAAACTTAATTTCCCTACCTTAACGGGAACGATAAAGAGTCGTTGAGCCTAGACAACCCCGTGCCTTTAACTAGTGGTCGAGGAAGTGCAGAAGAAGAAGAAGAAGAAGAAGAAGAAGAAGAAGAAGAAGAAGAAGAAGAAGAAGAAGAAGAAGAAGAAGAAGAAGAAGAAGCAAACACTCAAAATACTCCTTCAACTCAGGAATTCATTTGGTGTTCAAATCGAAATGTTAGCGTAAATCTCAGTCAGTCCGTATTGGCAAACATGCCCCACCGCAGAGGCATTTAAACGGGTCTTTA
This sequence comes from Schistocephalus solidus, assembly GCA_017591395.1. Classification (NCBI taxonomy): domain Eukaryota; kingdom Metazoa; phylum Platyhelminthes; class Cestoda; order Diphyllobothriidea; family Diphyllobothriidae; genus Schistocephalus; species Schistocephalus solidus. The sequence continues at coordinate 70,404 of WEDG01006427.1, forward strand.
TCAGAGCTTTCATTGTGCACTCATGAGTTCTAACATTGCGGGCATCTGTGACTGTGATAATGCCTTGTCTACAGTGCTCTTGAGTAATTACGTTGAGCGACGATCGGATATGTGTTCCCACTCCCGAAACGGAAGACAACAACTGCTGTAATTCGTGAATCGTAGTATTAGAGCTTTTATAATTGGCGCAAATGAAATTAACTGCTTTCGGGACGCAACCAATAACGATTATATGTATTCCATGCAATTCCACGAACACGAATTCCATCTGCTGTAATTCGTGAATCGTGGTATTAGAGCTTTTATAATTGGCGCAAATGAAATATACTGCTTTCGAGAAGCAAACGCATAAATTGAAAAGAAAAAGAAAAGAAAAGAAAAGAAAATTGAAGACATATTCCAGGCGAACTGATCTCAACACGTGATGAACGATTATAGTACAGGAGAAATTAAAAAGAATATATCGTTAAATCTGACTCTTGTGATGGCCGTGTCTAGTAATATAACTAAAGTTAACACTGTGATAGCCTAAATCCTAACAATAAACCTATATCGTAAGCCTAACCTAAACACAAGCACTAAACCTGTACCCCTAGCGCCAACCTCTAAGCCCATTCTCAGCCCTAACCTTAAAATCTACTCCTAACGCTGACCTACTAGCCCCAGGTCTAAAACCTTATCTCAACCTCTAATCCTACACCTTTAAACTAGTTCCAGCCCTAACACTAACCTCTAATAATAAGCTGAACTTTAAACCTAATGGTAGGAATGGGTGAGGTAAACCTACCCATAGACGACGTGTAGCCACATATCCGATCACTAGCATGCGTTTTTTCGAAAACAGTTAAATTAAATCACACATTACCTTACAAAGCTCAATAAATTGGTGATCACATTATTTTTCTACGTCTTCGAGTTTAAGTATTACTAAAAGTGATTACAAAACAGAGTGATAGGGTGGGAAACATCTCAAGTCATTTGCGGTTTTCAGTTTTTGCGTAAACATCTTCACAGTCAACTGTGTAGAGTACACTCTGAGAATATCCCAGCTTATCAACTGTGAAGTCATCAGCTGCCCTTTGAAGAAGGGATCACTCGAAAGATATAGTGTTGAAATATTGCATATCGAATTCGTTTCTTCTGCTCCTGTTAAAAGAAAGTGCATTTTTTAAAGTCAAGTACTTGAGTTTATAAAACGTTAATGATAATAATATTGTGGACGAGTGCTCACAGCTTAGGTTAGGGGGTATGCCCTTTTCTTTGCGTCTTGGAGCTCAATCTAGAACTCTCAAAATCCGTCGCATAGCAAATAATCAGATACGTCGGTTGTACGGACAAAGATAGGGGAACCCGGGCTGACCATTTCTGACTTATTAGACATCGTTAGTCAGCCTTATCCGACCACAGGTTTGGGCGCACCTGAGTTTCAAACGCAGCGTTTGGATTTCTGAGCGTTAGTTAGTTGAACTTTTAACCATCGGGCCCCGGGCTCGTTTTCCTGTCATTTGTGATTGAGGGACGCTTACCGAGGCGTTTGCGGACGTGTTCTTCCCTTTGTGTCTTGGGGCTCAGTCTAGAGCCCTCGTGAGCAATCGCATAGCGACTAGTAATATATTTAGCCAATTGTTCGCGTCTCAGGTGTCCCCAAACCTGACGTTTGGGTAATGCTTGCTGACGACGGTTACTAATTCAGAAATGTGCACAACGGTGTCCCTTATCTTTGTCGGTACCTTCTTATGGTTACGATAATTTTAGACGCCTCTATGACTATTTAAGATCGCCTTGCATTCCACTATTCTCTGAGTACGTGGAGGACCCTTTTGTGAGATCACGCTTGGGTTACGCCAACTTACTTCAGAGACAACATTTAACATCCAGTTTAGCCATCCAGCCAGCGAGTGGGGACGTGATTTGTGCTGTGGCACACTTTAATAATTCTATAACCTTCAGCAAACGATTTTTTCTAAACAGTCCACTGCAGACAAACTCGCTTAAATCGATTCCAAACTCTGCATCTCCGAACCACGTCTGTCACTGTTTACACGTCAACCACTAACTTAAACGTTAGTATGCGAATCAGACTATTGCCAGCAGATTTGTTTGCATAAAACTGCTTATCCCAGGACTTTAGCTAATGTACGCGAGTCTCCTACTTAAATGCGTCAACAATTAACTAATTCCCGATCGAAATAACTGCTCTGAAATCTGTTAAAACTCCTAAGCTGTCAAAGTATTACTTTCCTCAAAACATGGATAGTCTCATTGATAAAAAATACCACGCAACAAGTATGTCGACCACACAGTGAGATGACATGTTTTGATAACAAATAATACGAAGTCAAGGCAGTATTCTCATGGGATCGGCCACACACCAAACCGACTAGCGTATTGAAGCCAAGTAATTCTGATCAATGCTAAAAAGGAGCAAGAGGTGACGACTTCCCAGCTGCCCATTAAAGTGATTGCGAAACACATGGGGGAGAGTGAGCTGTCAGGTGTTGCAGAAATTGGTGGACCCCTGCTTGTACGGTGCTGATGATCTCTCAATTGAACCCCAATTTTGTGCGCTTATCGGTTCGTATCTAGCCGTAGGTGCTTATTTGACGTTATAACCGCTTAAACAGAACCTAGCCAGGCCTGAAACAACTGTCGCCCAATCTGCGCTATCTTTGAAATGCCCAGTTGTCTGCCCAAGACTGTTCTTACTTTCGGCAACCACACTCGACCAAGGAACATATCAAATGTAAACCGGGTGGTGAAGCGAGTTCTTCAATTCCCAATCTCAGGTCATGTGATTCTGTTTGCGTGCAAGTCCATTCATGGACGCGTTGAATATGAGAGCATGTATGTTGATTAGTCGTGAGCATGTTCGGGCAAATAAATCAAACAACTGATTTTCTGCCAAATTACTCCTGGTTATAACTAGCTAGAAAAAAATTAGCGTTATTCCACTCGAAATTTCATTCTCGAACGGGTATTCAAGACAGTTTCTTCCAAGGACGTCACACGATTCGGAGGGGATTCAAAGAAGCTATGCTAGTCACATGCCAGCTAAAGCGAAGAACGCAAACAATTCATTTAGCGTTCCGTAAATTCTGGAAATGGGCAATGAAGGGCGATGGCTGTGACACGCAGGTGAGCGTTGACTTAAAAATCTCCTTTTATGCTGGCGTCATAGCGCTGGCGTGTGAGCGCTTTAAGTTATATCCCACTTTTGCAGTCCTGCGAAGCAATGGCACACATTGGCATTCTACGTATTAGCTTCCGCTTGACTATGAAAAATTAATTTGTTATTTTTCTGGTTCGGTATCCCTGTTTATAGTTCCATTTTCCACTTTTTCTTTATTGTTTATTATAGTATATTCAGCTGCTTTTAGCCTTTCGGAATAAGATCGTTTATTCTTTAAGAGTCGGCATCTTCTTCCCCTTTTTGAGCAGTTCTGATATCTGTGTGCAAATATCCTTTCAGATCATTTCGATTCCTGGAATTTATTTCAAGACTATCTATAGTGTGGGGGCGTTTCTGTTCCCATTTCCTATCAGGAAGGAGAAGAATATAATCAATTCAAAAAAGAAATATATACGTACTATGATCGGTAACAACCGTGAAGCAGCTGTCTGCGTCTTGCCTTTTGCACCTTTAGCAACATAACTGTGCATTGCATATGGTAAGTGTCCTATGAACAACGTTTGTTTATCACCGGTAGCTAGCTGGCAGGTGGGCGGACAAAATGGGATCGAGTGAGATCCTAGCCACATCAGTGAGTGTTATGCGCTTGTTTGAGGTGTACATACAAATATATATCGTAGATCGGCTTTCACCGATCGAGTACGGGACTCCATCATCCCGCAGTTCCATTGACCTAACTCCCGACACCCACCATTAAGCCCGAAACATACTGTATCAATCTACCCATCTATCTGTCGTGTCTCCTCACTGCAATTAAAACTTGACCAACTTCGTCCTGGTACTTGGTTGCCTGTTCGTAACCTTTGCCACCCATACGGAGCTTGTTTGCTTCGGGAAGCCACTAGATCGGTGTGCGCCTATTCCTGTTTGAACAAATACCCGATTTGCAGCGACAGAGAATGACAGGTGTTGAGGCACTGATGAACTTCGGTTCGACGGAGTGCTTCTGACCCATCTGCTAGACCCAGAGTGTGGACTGTCTACGCAGTGCTCGAGTGCATGTTTGTGTTTCCAGTCCCAGCTGATAGTCAGGGTTATGATTGGCTGAATGAAGGCAGAATAAGCCCAAAACAGACTGTATCAATCTACCCATCTTTTTTGACGTGTCTTTTCTCCGAAATTATAAATTGGCCGATTTCGGCCAGGTAATTGGTTGTTTGTTAGTGCATTTTGCACCCAATACGTAGCTTATTTGTTTCGGGAAGCCAATAGATCAGTCTACGCCTATTCCTGTTTGAATAAATACCCGATCTGCAGTGACAGAGAATGACAGGTGGTGATGCACTGATGATCTTCTGTTCGATGAAGTGCTACTGACCCATCTGCTAGATCCAATGTGTGGACTGTCTGCGCCGTACTCGAGTGCATGTTTGTGTTTCCAGTCCCAGCTGGTACTCAGGGTTATGATTGGCTGATTGAAGTTTAAGTAAGTCCGTAACAGACTGTATCCTTCTCTTCATCTTTTCTGTCGTGTCTTCTGTCTAAACTTATAGCCTGTCGGACTTCGGCCAGTAATTATTTGCCTGGTCATGACCTTTGCCACCCATACGGAGCTTGTTTACCTCGGGAAGCCAATAGATCAGTCTACGCCTATTCCTGTTTGAATAAATACCCGATCTGCAGCGACAGAGAATGACAGGTGGCGATGCACTGATGAACTTCGGTTCGATGAAGTGCTTATGACCCATCTGCTAGACCCAGTGTGTGGACTGTAGGCGCCGTACTCGAGTGCATGTTTGTGTTTCCAGTCCCAGCTGGTAGTCAGGGTTATGATTGGCTGAATGAAGGCAGAATAAGCCCGAAACAGACTCTATCAATCTACCCATATTCTCTGTCGTGTCTCCTCTCTGCAATTATAACTTGGCCGACTTCGGCCTGGTAATTGGTTGCCTGTTCGTGACCTTTGCCACCCATACGGAGCTTGTTTGCTTCGGGAAGCCACTAGATCGGTGTGCGCCTCTTCCTGTTTAGACATTTATATATATATATATATATATATATATATATATATATGGGTCACTAAATTCACAAGTGGTAATAAATTTTTTAAAAATCTAAGAAATCTAAAAGAATTGATCCGTGCCTGATAAAATCGATGCTGTTCTCGGTGGCCAAGCGTCTTCGTATCTTATGATTACCTCATGGAAATCACCGGGATCTTTTTGCCGTTGGTTCTGCCCTCCACAGCATGAAAGCCTTCATCTGATTGGGGTATCAACCTAATTTATAGACACAGTGCATCGAATAAACCTTGGTGATTACCTGATCAGCTTAGCATATGGTATGTAGTCTGGGTGGTTTTTACATTGCTACGACTTTTATGTAAGTAGCCATTATTCGGTCAAAAGATTGTGTTAAAGTTAAGCTTATTTTAACTGTTAAGGCTTCGGTTTGGGTTAAGGTTAGGGGCAGGGGCGTACGTCCTAAGGCCCCACCCGTACCACAATACCCGTAAGACAAATTCATGGGATAGTGGTTGCTCCCCTGGACTACGTACTATATCCTTGCCCCTGATCAACTGATGCATCCTATATCAAGTAACTTTTGAATGCAGGTGGAGAATGGCCACCAAATCCTTTCCGTACGTCTCTTCTTCTCGCTGTACAAATGCACGAAGCGATTACCATTCTATGAACTGATATGTTCTGTCTCCATGATTTCTTATTAGAGAGGGACTAATCTAGTACGTTTGCCGGGCAAAGTAGAGCCGGATATAAGGCTCAGCGATCTCAAAAATGATAAACCAGAACTGGAGCAACCACCTGATTTGCTGTAGGAGGTAATAGACGTGACAAAAACTTCTAGCCTGGAAGAGGTCAATGAGAATGAGAAATCGAAAGGAGAGCGAGAGATATAGAGAGTGTACACTGATGTATGTGAGAGGAGAGTGAGGTTAACTCTTGGGATTGCGCCCCCACGGCAACCGCATGTTCCTCGATATAACCAATCGGATTTAACCGAAATCGCGGAAACCAAACGAAAAGTACAACTTTGATGACAAGAAAGTCAGGAAAAAAAGGGCATGCCTTAATTTCCGATGTTTTCGTTACCGAGACGCTCCTCTAAACTGATATCTTAAAATCATGGCCACCTAACAGGTTTAAATTATTTGCCTGCGTCACAGATATTAAACTTAAAAATTTGTTACTTTCGCAGCCATAATAACGGTCATACAAAGTTAGACCACCACAAGCTCTTTGGATGGAATGAACCAACCAGCTAAGATTCTGCAATCTGCGTCTCATAAGTTTCCACAGAACTCGGTCCGCACAGTAAACATATAATAATGTGGCCAGTAGATCCAAGAAGAGCGAATAAAACTAAAATGTTCAACGGGATAATTTATATGACACTTAGACACAGAAAAGGCTAAGTACTGCAGGGAATCTTTGAAGGTTGACAAATCTGTGTCAAGAATACCTTCATACAGGCTACTATCTCAGAATTCCACCAACTTTTAACTAATGAAACCTTGCTACCATCTTTTCTTTCATTAATCGAAGCGATTGGTCGGATCTCAGGTGAATGTATGACTAGTGCAGGAGAAAAAGAAAATGAAAGGGAATGATTTGTCGATCGCTGGAAAAATTTCTTTATTTTTCTGATCTTTCGAACTCGTGCAGAGATAAAATTGTGAACGAGGCAAGCTTACATGTTCGAACCCGGAGGAAACAAACGGAAATAGCACTCACACTATGGCAAACTCTGCCATGTACTAAAGACGCTTCGACATTGACCGAACACATCGATCCAGGAATAGGTATGAGAATTGTACACTGGCCCAAAGTTACCATGCGCGTCATTGTCATGCACCCGAAGAACTGATGAAATTCCAGTGAGCAGTCGAGTGTAGTGTATCGTATCCTGTGCTTAAACTGTACTTTTATTACAAAGGCCAGACTGAGCATATGCTCGAAACGGGCATAGACGAACATAATCCAGCTCTGCGACGGGGTGATGAATTATTACAAGTGGCTGTCGCCACCTTAAAAACGGGGTTATGAGTTTAAATTCATGGCCCCCAAGATAATCACCCACGTCAGATGGAAGGCATTCGAGAATCGATTGAAACCTGGGCCTTGGGTGTGAACGAAGTCAGTCGATGTATCGATCAGGCTTCGGCATTCAAAGCCGAGCGCAGTCACCTCCATACGTGGGCCACTAATGTTTGATTGGCTTCCACCTCCCATAACTGCCACTTGTCTTGTCGCCATTGGTATCTCAGACGGCGGACTCCTTCACGAGTTCTGAAGCTGAGAAAAATAAAAAGGTTGTTCCGATGCTCAACCAGTCATATTCTACTCTACTTTTATTTTCGCTTTGCTTGTATTACCTTTGTTACACCATATTTTTTAGCTTAAAGCCCAAACGTTTGTTAAGCTGCCTTTGTGCAACTGCGTGACGCAGCTGCGAGGTGTTCGACTCATCGGTTACCCAATCCAGTTTTTAATGTCAAGCTGTTTAATTTCCTTGGAAGTTCATGCATGAACGTTTAATGAATTCTCTGAAACAAACCTTCTCGGGTTCGGTCTGAAAGCTCGCATGAGCTGAATTCCATCCTTTTGAATATTCACATCTAGCCAAAAGGAAGTCAGCAGCATATGAATACTGCTTAATTGCCCAGCGAACAAAATGTTTGGTGTGCATCTATGCTTGTGATTTCACCGACGCGAAACATTTAACAATTACACGTTTTGTAGTCCATATTATGAGGAAAGCCGGGAATCATTGAGACTTGCATACATCGGAAAAAAGCGTTTTTAGAGAACGAACATTTATTCGGTGCATCGGCCTCCTGTTAGTCGCGCCATCGGTAAACTGGATCAGCCGCATTTTCGGAGCAAATTCTAGAGAGCAGAAACAGAACGAAAGTATCATCACAAAGTTATTCCGTTTACCTAGACCGATGACTGCTCCAATAAAACACACTCAAAGCGCCAAGCCTGGCAGGGTGGTCCTTATTTTGGGCAGAAGGAGACTGTTTGGCGAGGGTTTAGTCACACGAACCCCTTACGTCTGTGTCCGACGTGGTCAAGCGTGGGGCTGTGTGAGCAAGCCAATGACTGGCCGATTATGCCTTTGATAGCTCACTGACAGGACCGCCTGACGGCATAGACTGACCAAAGAATCCATGAAGTGTACGGCGGTGGAGGATGGGTTGGGGCCGCGGATGCCGGCAGCTTGAATGCTTATCGGTAATTTAGTTTCTCTGCATATTTACGTTACTCGCTGGCTGAGGAGAGATTTAACACTAGTTTAATTAACTGCCCTACGGGACTAAAAAAAGAGACTAGTCTTTGCCAGGTGGCGGAGTAACTGGGCAGTCACACGTTTGGCACGACAGCATGGCCACGTGCCAGGGCTCTAAATTGATTCTTAAATGAATAGTGGTTGTGTTTCAGGTCACTCGCCTCGTCCCGTTGACGGGGATCAAAAAGTCAATATGTGTTGTGGCACTTCTACGAGTCCAGATCATTCGGCCAGCATCTTAATTGTCTGGTACGTTTTGCCTCAATTGAATGGGTAAACTGCAAATAGATAACGAAAAAAGACAACAACTAGGAGTGATTTTTTTGCCAGGAACATGGTCATTTATGCCCTCGGATCTCAACACTGCACTCGGTCAATTTACCAAAGATTGGCACCCACCTTGAGCGAGCATTTCTTTGCAAAGATCATCATCAGTGCTGGTTCTTGGTAACGATTGGATATGCAGTCCCACCTAGCTTAAGTTAACCTCCCTTCCCTTTCGTTCACTCCCAATTACGTCTCCCTCAAGCGTCACTATTAGGATTAGCGTTCGGTTTAGTGTTAGGCTTAAAGGTATCAGTAAGGGTTAGCTTAGGAGGTTGGTGTTAGAGATATAGTTAGGAGTTATCTTGAGGTTTTTGGTTGAGGTTAGGGTTGGGATAAGGTGAGGAGTAAGGTTTCTGGCTAAGGTTGGGCCTAGAGGCCTTGTGTGAAGGTTTAGGCTATCATCGTTGTCAACTTCGATTATATCTTCGGTCACTGGCATCACAAGAGTCGGTTTTAACGACGTGTTCTTTCATTTTCTTCTTTAGTGTGATTACTCATCACGTGTTCGGATCAAATCAAAACCAATGTTGTCAGTTTTTATTTTTTATTTTGTTTACAACTTCTACTTTATAGTACTTCAAATTGTGTTCTCGCGTTTATACGCTTCGTTGGTGCATTTAAACAAGTTGATGGTGTCCAGATAAGTTTCTGAGTTTTCGGTTCTCGAAAACAGCTACATGTCAATAACGTCTACCCCCTTCCTCATAAATCTCCTAGTATCACCACTCCCGTAGTACGGGGGTCCGTGTCTCACTTTCTTGGAGTGGGGCCACATAGCCGATCGTTGCTGATTTCCCTCCCCATTATAGCGAACTGGAGCTACATGATTACCAGTTAGAACCTTGCTTGCTGTGTCAGTGCCAAAACATAGTCATTAAAGTTGAGCATTATATTTAGGTGTGATGTTAGCCAGTAAGACAGCTAAGCCATGTTGAACAAGGGTTTGTCGGAGTGACGTCTCGAACTATGTCCTCTTCGGCCGATAGCTTTTGTAATTGAACCACCTGAGGCGGCAACGGTTCATCGTTTACTATCAGGATCATATACCCTCGAGCCGTGAAGGAACTATCATTTTCGATAGATGTTCCTCGAAATGAGTCCTACTGAACCCTGTGGGCGCCAGCGTCGTAAAATACTGAGAGGTTCACAGCATGCAAGAGTCAAAGTCTGCAGTTGTACAGCAGAATGACCTTAAGCGTAGGTTCATGCACTTCAGGTCTGGTGTTTAGTTGACCCTCATAGTGCATATGCATTTTTTCCCTTTTTATCAAAAAGTGCGTTTAATGTTACTTTTTCTTGACTATCCTCTACATGCTTGCCACACTTTATCATTGGATTTGCTAATATTGCTGTTTTCCGCATACATACCTACTGTTCTTTCCACCTGTTCTATTTAAACATGCACGTATGATTGGTTTTTTTTCTGCGCTCAGTTTTCGGTGTATCGGTCGAACTCGTGACAGACGACACAAGAAATGACGTCAAATTATTCAACTAGCGGAATGAGGACGTCACTACCCTCTCTCCCAATACAACTTCTTCCATGTCCCATATAACAAAAGGTTCTTGAGTGGTTTGTCTGCTTTGCATGAATTGTTGTTGATGGGCAACATCTACTGGCCTACGGTAATCTATACATGTGTCATATATTACCGACATTCGGTATGTGGTCATTAAGGTACCTGTGAGAACCTTAGTTGCTCCGGAGAACAAAGGTAGAGCCAACTAATTCTGGAGCAACGGTCACACGAGCAGGAAAGAAAAAATTCAAAGTATTCCGGAGGGATTTTTTAAGAGAAAAATGCAGATTTTCCGAGGAATTTAACTCCCTCAGGTTTTCAAGATGGAATTTCCTCTAAAATTCCGAAGCCTATGACAGCTGTAATTTCATCATTGGGCCTTCTTCCTTTCGAGGGGGAATTTTCCAAAATCTCGGAATGGAACAAGAGTATTACGGTGTGAAACACTAATTTCTGGGAGCGTAAGTAAGGCTGAGAAGCACAGAACGAGGTAAACGAGGAAGACGAGAATGACTGCTCAGATCGGAATAACAACCGCCTGTCTTTAAATAATTACGCTGTTGTACTGCGTTTGTGATAGGTTGCTTAATGACTAATGATAAGAGAGAGTGAGAGAGAGAGAGAGAGAGAGAGAGAGAGAGAGAGAGAGAGAGAGAGAGAGAGAGAGAGGCGTTTAATATTCGAACTTGCCTTCCATGGGAAGCTGCTCTGCAAATCAATGACGCAACCATTATTTGCACAGGTTTCACCATATTTTGAATGCATTGGAATATGACGCGCTGCCCATTGAAGCGTGTCTATAAACGCGTGTTGTACGCTCTAGCAACCAATCAGATAAGCATGACGTCAAGTGTAGAGCAAATAGAGCCTCAAACTGCAACTAGTTGCACACTTTGGGAACTCTGTCAGTCACCGTTCCGCTTTATATGCATCCTTATACACACACACACGGCTAATCGCTGTTTTGTATCGCCTAAGAAGTCCTGTGTATATTCTTGCCATACTCCACTAGTTGCCAAACCTCAGAGCTTGCAAAAACGTAAACATGAGAAAAATAAGAGTATGCATGCACACGTGCCTACTTACGGTGTTTGCCCAGGCATTTATGACAAACTGTCGTCCCTGTTTGCTTACACGACGCTGCCTCTGTCTACCTGTCGAAAGCACATACATTTGTCTGTGGTGCAGCAGGTGTTCTTCCGGTTGCACTCTGGTCGCCATAAACGCTGACCGTCGCTCTCGGTCCACCGCAAATATAGAGGTTTCAGTAGAGATATTTGGTTAATTAATTACCTGTCTTAGAACGCCCACCCACCTTCCTTCATCAGCCTTTACCGTCTAATCCAGGACCTTGGTCATCCCTTTCCAATGCATACCAGTGATGCACTCAATAGCACGTGCTTTTAATTTGGAAGCGTGGTTGTGTGCTTTGAAGGGCGTTACTCGTTTACATTGCCAGTATATTTGATGTTTTCCTAACACGTTTTCAAATGAATTAGATTCAATGGCTGCTTACTGACTTTTATTGAGGCATCCGTTTCTCCTTTCGTCCCATTGAATTTTCAGTCCCCGTTGTTTGCAGCCCTTTACGTATATAATTTTACCCTACACGCTGTAGAGACTCTGGATCCAAACGGGGACCTGATCAGAGCATGTTTAGATAACTCAGCGCAGAATCCGTGCATCCTATCACAAATGTCACACACGGGTGAATGTAATAGCACGCCTAGGTTCAAACATCACGCCATGACATCCACTGCGTCCAATCCGAGCACGAGAGGTTAGACTGCCTCGAACAGGTGACTGGTGCATGAGAGAGTGCGGTCGGAGGACCGAGTACCAAAAGCTCTCAGAGCATTCTTTACTATAATAAACTTGCTGGGCTTTTAACCTATCACGAGCCGTGGCTTGGAAGACTGCCAACTGCCTGGGAAACTTGGTCCTCTCAGGACAGAGAGTCGGGCTCAATGGCTCCTTCCAAATGCAGCCTTTATTTTACTCCCATTCATTTGGAATCCTGACCACCCATTTCTTGTTAGTGTGGAATTCCGCACCACCATGAGTGGATTAGACCGCGTGTGACACGTGTAGACGGACTGATTAGGTTCGCCAGCCTCCAGTTTACTTGACTCTGTCATAAAATCGGGCTCAGTTGTGTGAGGGCGGAGAGAGTGTGGCAGATGGCAAGCAAGTCTTCTAGTCTTATAAAGTAATTCACGTGCAATTCATCCACGGGCACACAATTATCATAATCTTTCGGGTGGTCAAACTGTCACGTTGATAACAGTGTGAGCCTCAAAAGCCCTCGTGACTAGCGATCAATATTTGTGTCCCCTATACTTTCTTGAGTGCATAAAGTTGGGCAAGCGCCTGGACCATAGCGTTCCGAGTTTAAGTATAAGAACTCTTGCAGGAGTTCACCGCAAGATACGAGAAAATACCAGAAATGTACAGCAAAGCGATCGTATGAGTGCCTGCACAGCGCAGTGCACGTGGATTTGCCTAGTAAACATGTTTTAATCAGAGCCGAAGTCTTTGATCAGCACACGGTATTTATTTTACTCGTTTAGAACAGTTACCTCCGCGGCTACGAAACTTAATTAGTGGCTTATGTAGATAATGAGTGGGGTAATTTTTGCAGCAGTTTACTGCGTTTTATAGTTGTTTGCGTTCTTCGGTACGTGATGCATTCGCCCAGCTTAGTTTACATGGATATGCTAACAACAAGGCACGCGAACATTCATTTATGTTCACCTGGTATCGATGTTCATGCTGGACGTGCCCATGGGAGCTACGGATTGATATACAATCTTAACCGTTGATTCTGCTGGAACGCGCTCCAACCCCTTCAAAGCATCCTTCATATAAGGCAGGGCCAATTGACTCTTGACCTGGTTTCTCTTGAAAATGGGTGGAACTATTAGGGCTTTAGTCACACAAGTTGACCGAGAAGCTAGAGGAGTTGTACGCATTTTGTCATCTGGAATGCACCATTGTGTCTGGACGATGAATTCCGGTGAGCGCCTGAAGTCTCAAACAAGTAGACTTTAGCTTCTACTTGTCGGCCAATCTTCTATTTAACCTATATGACATCTGTTCTGTTAAGAGAGTACCTCGTTGCTGGCTGTACACTACCTTGAAAAATGAGCTTGTTTTATAAATGAATAATCATTCAAGTAAGGCCATGTACGGTAGATGGAAAACTTTCTTGGCCAGAGGCCTTTCATTGCAAAACAGAGTCCAGCCGCTGCAAGCAAAATTATGTCGGTCCCTCTACTTCTGAGTCGGTTCTGGTGTGCCTGCTAGCCGCAGCAAGTGGGGCCTAGTTCATTTGGGAGGACTGATCTGCCTGGCTAACAGTCCAAGCGATCACAATTAAGCCCTTTGGCCGATAAAGAATTATACAGTCTAGCTATAGGACTTACGGCACACAGGTCACCTTAGCACTAGATTAAAGTTTTAGAGCAGAGGTCGCCAAACTCTGGTCTTTAGGCCAGATACGGCCTAGCTAGTATTCCAGTCCGGTCTAACGCCCCCCTAGTTAATTATTGTTGGATCCGGCCTAATTGAATAAGGGCAACTATGGCTATTTCCTCCACCTCGCCCAGTGTGATGCAGCCTTCGTTGACACCAACGAATGCATCGGTGTGCTGTCAACCCTGTGGAATGAATTCTCTTCGCGCTTCACTTATGTACGTTCTCATTCGCAAGAGTTCAAAATTGTCAGCACTCCTTTTGACTTACCCTATGACGAACCCCCCTCTGATGTGCAATGGGAGTTGATTGAGCTGCAGGTTTCGGACGTTCTCTTGCCCAAGTTTACTGCTTGCACTACTCTCATTGACTTCTACCGTCAGCTGCCACATGCTCAGTTTCCAATGTTGTTAGCCCATGCCAAGCGTGTGATCACAATGTTTGAGAGCACTTATTCGTGCGAGCAGCTGTTCTCCAAAATGAAGTTTTGTAAGAATAAGCTGCGCTCTCAGCTCACTGAAAATCGCCTTACTGACATTCTGTTGCTGAACTTCTCATCATTAGAACCTGATACTGTATCTGTCTCTAAGTGCATGCAACATCCTGTTTCCCATTGATCCTTCTGTATTTTTTAATAATAAACGTTTCCTTGGACACCTTGTTTCATCTAGCCTAGTGTGCCTTCTTGGCCCCCTGAAATGGCCTAGATGGAAAATAAGAGAGGGAAAGGGAGAACATGTTTTTTTTATTTTGAGATTATCGGCCTTTTCTGCAAAAATAACTATTCCAAAATAAGAGCGAACAATATCAGTACAAAAAAATAGCAATACAGAGGGACAGAAACTGTCCTTTCCCTCCTTCCACCATTCCGGGTAGCTTTTGCTAATTTACGTGGATATTGAGGTTATTGATAAGATTAGGACATAGTTACCTGTAAGGTCAGGGTGAGGCTTACGTCTAGGGGTAGTGTTAGTGTTAAGGTCTGATTGAGGCCACGGGAATATTTGTCCTTCCTGGAATTTCACACAAGGCCGTCTGTGTTACCAGGAGGCAGGTTCCTTTTCTCGTGTCCTTCCTAACAAAGCAGTTATCTAAATGTCTAGTTGATAGCCAAGTTAACAAATTAGATTTTACTCTCGCTTTTCAGTCTTGTGATACGTCAGAATAAATGCCAGTAGCCAAAAGGACGCTCCAGATAGGGGTGTGACGGCAATCGCATCATTCTGAACGGTGTGACTTAGGCAGCTTGCAAAGCACGATTGCAGAAGTGCCAGACTATTCCACCGCAATATCGTGCCCACTGGAAAATGACAAGAAAAGCGGACAGCAAAGGAGAGTCTACAGGACGGCGTTCTTGATGAACTGTGAAAATCTACAGGTGAACATTGATAGAGTACACTGAAAATACAGACATCCGTATATCACTGGTGACTGATGGGAATAAGTAGTACAAGTCTTTCGTCGCTAAACGCTAACCATCGCTTACGGGATCATTCGTCCCGTTCTGCCTAATGGCTCACCCTCAAACCCCGCCAGTGGCCGCGTAGCGGCTAGTATACAAGATAAATGAAATTATCCGACAAAGACAAGGGGGACTTCGATGGTTATTCCTGGCTCATTAGCCGTCATCAGCCAGTCATACCCAACCCCAGGGGATGCTCCACCCGAGACCTGAACTCACGACGTCCATTGCTCTAAGCATGTTCACCACTGGCTCGTTGTCTTGCCGGTGTTAGATCGGAAATATTGACAGTCGTTGATAAAAACGCCTGAATCAACAATGAAACAGACTAGTTGGCGAGCATACATTTGCTTATGCTTAATTCTCCTCAGGCTAGTATATTTATCTGTGAACGGGGTCGAGTCAAGCATGTCAGTCTTTCGAGAAATCTAGTAAAGTTTGTCTTAACGCACAAACGGGCTGTGGGGATATGTGGAAGGATGGGAATAAGAAGCAGCGAGGATTAGCATACGAGGGGGAGCCGGAGGGTGGAAAGAGTTGCATGCAGCTAGTCGACCTTTGGACAAGGTAAATGCGAAGTTTGCATGAGGTTCTTCTGTATAGGTTTCGCTTGGATCTGCGCGAAGCTCGGGATCAGCACGTGTGAGAATGGTGCTGTTAATACTCCTTATTTCACCTTTTCCCTATCATTCCATGCCATGAGGTGTTTGCATATTCGTTTTCCGATAGGTGCCAACTCGTATGACTAAAATAAACTGCTGCACAGAAACAAGTGGGGGATTAAATGCATATTGCGGTCGTCTGAGTTGGAAACCCATCCTTTTCTTCTCCGCCGATGGGAAGGTTCATGAAGGCATCTTCTTAGGACTTCACTCGCTGCGCCCCTTGAAAAGGACTCTGGGGAACAGGGTTCTCTTTTCTCGCTCTCTCCACCTTTACTACGCACAAAAATAAATAGTGCTCATGCAGTGGACAGCGGATACTGCCGTCGCAGTTCCCCGTCAGGACTTGCAGTGTATTTTCAAGGCTGAGGTTTTGCCCTTGCCACTTCTATAAATAACTGCTTTCTGTATGGACGTGATGGGTCGCAACGCTCCAACTTAATTTATTAAATGACTATTTTAGTTTATTAGGACTGCCCATGGCGGGGGGATGATTGTGACCTGTCATCAGGGTTAGGTAACTTTGGGGAATCGGAGCTCAGCAATCGGTTACGGAACTCACGCGTCCCGTTGTACCTTTGGGCTTACTCTCGGACCCTGCCAGCAGTCATTCAGTAGCTAGCATATTATAGGCAGAAATATACTACTGACAAAGACTAAGGGGACTGGAATGACCATTTCTGAGCATGGCTGGCTGATGATGGCTAATAAGCCAAGAAATAGTCATTCCAGTCTCTCTTGTCTTTGCCCCAATGTCTAGCTGCCTATAATACTAGCTGCTGAGCGGTTGCTGGCGGGGCTCGAGAGTGAGCCCCAAGGCAGAACGGGGCGAATGTGTCCAGTAACTGATCGGTGACGCGTCCATCCGCTAACTCAAATATTCCCGATCTAAACCCGCAAGACAACGAGCCCGTGGCTCAATGGTTAGAGCGTTGGACTTTTAATCAACAGGTCAGGAGTTCAAGCCTCAAGTGTTGCATCACGTGGGGTGGGTATGGCCGGCTGATTATGGCTAATAAGTCAGATACTACCATTCCAGTCTCGTTCGTCTTTTTCGCTAGTCTTTCCGCCTGTTCTTTTCTTCCATTTCTTATTTGGTTTATATATTTATTGGTGTAATATCATACTACTATCTCAATAGGCGTTTTTAAAATCTTGTAGCATGCAGAGTTTCAAGTGCATTGGGGTCCCATGAAATATCATCGGAAATTCTGAAGTGCGTGTGGAATAATCCCGCAATATGTCGGACGCGCCGGGATGTTGGCGTTTAAATGCAAAATTTTCGGTTGCCTGCAATCATCGCACGCGGTATAACATTGGTAAATATTTGGTACTCATTCTTCTATTGCTTTTCGATGCCCTTATAAACTTAAAAATTATATTTATAAACAATACTCAAAAATATCCCTTCTTGTACTTATTTGATAGCAAATTACAGATTTTGAATATACGCCATTTTAGACCACGTGCAAACAAAACGTATTTGGTAAAAAAAACTAATATTTTTTAGCATTAAATTTATAGAAAACAATGGAAGAAAATATAAGTTCTTGTACTCATTGGGTAGAGAACATGTTTTACACGATGTTTTACTCAAAAGAATGGTATATTGAAGTTGTAAATTTTTTTCAAATTTCCGCATAGTTTTGAGACCGATCTGTGTTACATTTGCTTTTAGGGTTTTCAGTCTGCAATCTGTATGCTTGCCTTGTGAGGAAAAGCATACATTCTTCTATGCCATTAAGAAGATAATATTATGTTCTAACCAAATTTTGCATATGAGGTGGGCTGTGTTGAATAGTTCGAGAGGAGCTTTAACAAACGGAAAGCTATAATGTTATTTTAATAGACATCTTACGGGCTTAGAAAATCTCCTACTTTCAGACTTCTTTAACCGGAACAGTATTCAACTAAAAAAATTTTATATAAAAACGTAATTTGCTGCAAATTGTGCGTGGGGGAGAAGGTTTTTCGTGCATTTTCAATAAAATATATTGGAATAAAGAAGGGAATCGAAAATCAATAGAAAAATGCATACTACTTGTGTTGTCATTTTTGCCAAGTTACGTTATCGCAGGCGGCCAAAAGGAGACACGTGTAAAAGCTACCATCCTGGTGTGTCTGAAATAGCCTGGGATCGAGCTGTGCGATAATCAGTATAACAACCCCCACTGTAGTAATTATTCGTAATCGAAAACGCTACTTATAATTGTTGTCGAATTTTCATGAGCTTGGGCACTGGCCTTATTTTAGTGAGGGAAACTAGGATCTATTATCTACGGCTATTAAAAGTGTTAACTTTATTTGATTTTCTGTCATAATTACACTCATTTAACTGCTTCACGCTGTTTTCAGACCTCTGTAGAAGAGACGGGAACACGAACAAGTGACGACAGCGGTCACCGAAAATATAATTAAGATTTTTTCATGTTTGAGCACAAAGTACAAACGAGGAAGGTGTCTTCGAGGACCTAGTTGTACAATTGCGAACCTAGTCCCTTAATATAGAAGAAGTGTAAAACCGCAGACCACAAACGCGCATCGTGAGCCAGTCTGCCCCATTTTGTTCCAGTGTATCTGCAGCGCACCCCGTTGTCGGGGTCTCAACCCATGGTTGTATAAGACAGTTCACATGCATACAATATCTTTCGCCCTATTATTCACTCCTTGCTGCGTATGGGTTGCGGTCATGTTCTTTAATATCGAGTGGGCTGGCATCTTATAGTCAGTTGGAGGAAGAACAGTCGTGAGCTTTCAGTAACCGAAGAACTTCAAGGTCAACAAAGACACCTCTGAGGAATAAGTCACGTTGTGTGTTCAATCATACCTTTTAGTAAATCAAATGTAGATGGAAACAGACTGGCCCAGAGAGCCCCACTTCTTATCTTCGATGGTCTAAAATGTACGGTTTCTGACTGAGATACTTATATTTATAGATGGATTGCATAAAACGTCCTTCATGCCAGTAATCCCCTGCATACTGAAATTCTTCAAAAGGCCTGACCCTCACGAAACTGCCTACGTCAGCCACATCCCGAGGAATTCTTTCTTCTGGGATTGACTCGTTTCCCGTTCCGAGCACGAATGCAGCATTCTAAATTACCCAAAATGTAGTCTGTTTCGGGGGTTCCCGCGAAGTTGGAAGGAAAGGCCTCTTTCTGTTAAGTTTTCCTGCATACCCCAGTTTTTGGTGTCATTCAAGGGTTTGTCAGACCATACTAAAGGCCTTATTGGAGCCACTTATATTGCGCAGCACTAAAGTTGTTTGGATCCCAACAGACAGAAGAAAAACAACTAGTTCCAGGTTATGGAAACTAAGGTTTCAGCTTGCCTACCCAGGATTACCGCCTCCAATTGATTGGCATTTTGGGACTCACTCTGTACCATACGCAGTGAAATGTATCTTTCAAACAGAGGCACTGCCAATTGTGACGAGTATTTCACAAATTATACCTCATTTTCCCCGATTGTTGACTCATTTGTCCCCCATCAGAGGGGAACTGAACTTTGCAATAACCTTCGATGGTGTCAACATGCCTAGACTACGGTTTCGATACCTCTCCACCTGGCGCCATAGCCTGACTGGCCAGGTCTCGCAGAAGGCAGTTGTTATGTGCCTGAGTGCCTATCAGAATCCTCGGCTCCCGAATTCATCGAAGGTGGTTGTATGGGGTGAAATAATTGCCCGTCGTCTAGTTTCCAAGTGCCGAAGTTTCGTCATCCGTGGGTTCTTGGACAATCCGGTTCACTGGCACTGCCACCAGAAATAGTGGGCATACCTGAGCTTTCTGCGTGGCTCACTTCTTTGTCTAGGCAAAGCCTCAGCACCGAATATGAAGCGGCGAGATAGTTGCGTTTGTTAGTTGACTGATGTCTGTAAAACCCTGACTCGAGCAGCTCGCGGCTCACGTGGTAGTTGCCTCCTGATAATTTTGGCTTCAGCAGACTTAAATGTGTGGCTGGGTCCCGTCAAATGAGCCACGACTTGGTAACTGACGTTTTTCGTCTTCATTGCAGCTGTATGTTTGGCCATCCGAGTCAAGGGTAGTCTTCCAGTTTCTTTGCCATAGTTGCTTTACCCACAACCGTGCCAAACCCAGTAAACGATCGCAGAAGTTTTCTTGCCGTGACAATGTGTCTTTCGGCTGCATGACCTGGCGCCGCTGATCTATGTGCAATTCCATCTCCGAGCGATGGCTGATGGCTACAGAAATCCTCTCCATGTACAAGAGCGTTAACAAAAATTTGGGGCCAGTTGGAGTTGGTTACGCTTGCGCATGCACTGCTCGACAAAGTTGCGTGGGTAGCCTTTCGTTCTAAGCACCCGTCGAAGATGCTGCAATTCAGCAACCTTGTCTTCCGGTTCACTGCAGTCCCTCTCCTCACGCTGGTATAGCGCCCTAACGCAACTACGTTTGTTCTGATTGGGTGGTTGTTGTTTAGTTCAGTACTTGGGTTGCATGTATCGCTTTCATGAGCACTTTGGTTTTTAGGCCACCACAATCTTTGCGACAAACGAGGACGTTGAGGAAGGCCAGCTGGTTGTTTTTCTGTTTCCTCCTTTTGCGAGTGCCATACAAGGGTAGTAATATCACTGCTATTAAGGGGGTATCAAACCCTAATATATTGCAAAAAACACAGCAATCACGTGGAAAAAGGGAGATTTCTCTAATTTCGTACCTGAGTAAGTTGCCAGCGCCAGGTCCGGCGAAAAAGTGCGTGGCAAACCTATCTTAGATGGCACAGGAGAAACTGCCTGCAGTCAAAAAGAACGTGATTGACACGTTAATAGCCCTTTTATCTTTTCCAGGAGGGACGTGTATAATCAGCTTAACGGAAAACTCCTGGATATCGCACTCAACACCATTGCACATAACACTATAAAAAACCACTATTGCCTTCGCACCAACCATCCTACGATCCATAAGCTGTGAAAGGGAGCTTATCAAACAGATTCAAACGCATTGCAGTCACGAAGCAGAGAAAGCTTAGGGGGCCGTTTTTACTCAGTAATTTTAACTGTTATGAGCCGGATGGCTCAAGTTTAAAATTTGGAAGCTATCCTGCTCGAGAGATATTTTGTACTTGCGAATAGGGATTAAACCAAATTGGACTACTGTCTGTCAGGGGTCACTGGTTGTTTATGATGGATAAGACCAATGCCTGGGATGTTGTTGGAAGTCACCGGAGAGAAAATGGTAGCCTCAGGCACTCAGTTCGCGCCATGAACTGCACGTGAAAGCCCTATGGCGTTTGAAATGCAAAATCAGAACTTTTCATTAGTACTGCAGCCGGCACAATACGAGGAGGGAAACATGTACAGCATTTACTTTTTAAGTCATGTAGTTTCGTACTCGATTGCACATCGCTTTGAACTGCATAACGTTTGTTGGTATTGGTAAAACTACGTCTATCACACAATCGTTAACAAGTTTTTGTGACCTCGCAAATCAGCCTTTCTATTCGTCGTAACATCAGCAGTGCGTATCCATATTCCCTCCACGTCCTGTCCGTGTTGACCCTGGATCGACCCTCTTTCCGGAACGTTCTTATTCGCTTAAGGCACAACATCTCTCTCTCTCTCCGCCGGATCCAGTTGGATAACCTTCTGTTCCCGCAGCGTTAGTCCGACATGTCAGTCAAGCGGCAATTAGCTCACAGAATCCGCGCCTCGCCAATCAGCGTCAAAAAGCAAGGGCACTCTCAACTGCGCAGTAGGCCTGTGGGAGAGGAGGGGGGACGGGCTGATGGGGAGAGAAAGAGAGACCAACAGTGGGGCAGCGAAATCGAACTGCCCAAAAGGCACGTGCGATCATCAATCACTGGAAAGCAACCTCCGCCTTCGCGTCCGCTACTGCTCCGCCGCCTGTGGCGTGTGGCGCACGCGCGTGGTTCAGCCTGTCAGCCTGTCAGTTAGGCCGCCGTCGCACACACGTAAATATTCGGCCGGCAGACACAGCACGCACTCTTGACGTGTTTGACGGCGGCATCCAGGGCGGTGTGAGTGCGGCACACGTTCACTTTGCCGCCCAATTTGACGGCTTCGATCAACCACACGTCACAGGAGCTGAGATCACTGCGTACGCACACACCCGACCGTGCGACTGTGCCCACGTGCCACACAGATCTGCGATCCCGAAGTTTACGATGCCCGCGTCTGACGCCCGATACCTCGTCAGTCTCAAACACCGATGTTCCAGATGTCTTTGGGGCGTTGTCATCCCAAATCCGGTGCGCGGGGGGTGGGGTCGGGGGAGGAGACTTAAAATCTGTCATGCCTAACCGACAGATGCGACAGGTGGGTGCCTCTTTTGTGCACCTCTTGCATGGTGGCAGTAGGTCTGGCCGTAACCAGGCTTCAAAATGCTGCGAATTCCCGAAGGATCCGAAAGTCCGTCAAGTGGCCTTTTTCCTTTGAACAGTTCACGACAGACACCAACTTTGTTTCACTAGTTTTAGGCCCAACTTCAGTAGCTGCCTCGTACGGCGAGTCTCTGTAGTGTGCGGATCCTCCTCTCTCATTCATTCATACTCCAATTTACACCAGCAAAGCGAAGGGTTCGGAGAAATCGACCTTTTTAAATAGCTGAGTCCTCGACAATGCAAAGTGAGGAAAAGAAGAAGAATAAGTGGACTGATATAAGTCAATTGTTTTTATCGGCCTCTGAAACGCTGAGGCCCCTCGAGGTGGACACGATCCAAAAACCGCAAGCTGCAAGCCGCCGCCGTGTAATACGCAGCATTACCATTTACAGTTCTGTCGAAAGTTGCCAATAGAATCAGCAAATATGTTGACGACAATAATTATTTGTAAATGCGTGAAAGCTGCCGACCTACCTCCACGAAGACCAGTTAGAAACACCACAACCGGATATCATGGCCGAACTCGCAATGCAGCCTGAACCGGCTATTCACATTTGCGATTTCCGAGAGGATGAACACTGTAGGCCAGTGAAGGTTAGAGGCTGGATAATATACATTATAGGAGATGTTGTTGACTTCCCTCCGCTAACCATTCCAGGGGCCTGAATAGGATGGCGATTTGGCAGGGGGGCTTGAGAAGAAGGACTGCGGCCTGACCTAGATCCGAAGTCGGAGAGACATCAAATCCGACTGTTCGGCCGCCTTTACCGACAATGTCCACCGTTTGCCCCACACCCAGGTGAGCGAAGGGACTCGTTTTGGCAGAATCGCGCAACAGTTACTGCATTATCTTCTGGGTCCGATTTTATGACAGAATCAATAAGATTGGCGGTGGGATCGGTTGAATCGGCCTGAAAAGCTAAATATTACGTCTACGCGTACCATACACGCGCCTGGTTCGCGTAAAGATGCGGCTCGGATAACAACCAAGTAGGTGTACCATAGAAGTCACGTTAATAAGGCACCATTGCACCCTGCCTCCCCATCCCGAGCGGAGGACCGAGTCATCTTGTCAGTTTGTAACCTTCCAAGCTATTTTTAGCGCGTTGCAGCAGATTGTTTAGAGTGAGGAATATGCGCTGAGTGCCGTAATGATTGAGTCCCCAGAGTTGCTCTCTCTCTCTCTCTCAGGTAACAGTCCACTGTCCGAACCGGTGAGCCATATGATGCGGGAATTGGCCCAAGTGGCTGGCAGTATATGAGCGCGCGCGAAAGGGGATAGAAGCTGAAGAAGAAGAAGAAGAAGAAGAAGAAGAAGAAGAAGAAGAAAAAGAAGAAGAAGAAGAAGAAGAAGAAGAAAGGATGATTATGACAATGACGACGATAACGATGTTTTTGTTGTTGATGATGATGATGGTGGTGGTGATGATGATGATGATGATGGTGATGAGGATGATGGTGGTGGTGGTGGTGATGTTGATGATGATGAGGATGATGATGGTGGTGGTGGTGGTGGTGGTGATGATTATGATGATGATGATGATGATGATGATGATGATGATGATGATGATGATGAGGAGGAGGAGGAGGAGGAGGAGGAGGAGGAGGAGGAGGAGGAGGAGGAGGAGGAGGAGGAGGAGGAGGAGGAGGAGGAGGAGGAGGAGGAGGAGGAGGAGGAGGAGGAGGAGGAGGACGAGGAGGAGGACGAGGAGGAGGAGGAAGATTCGTGTGCCATTTGGAGCGCCGTATGTTTCCTTGCGTGCGCCTCGCTGGGAGACATTACGATGGCTGACGATTTGGTGTTGAGAGTTGGCTGCCCATTACTCGTGACCTTTCTGTTGAGGTTATCCATCTACATAGTGTTCGCGGGGTGGCATAAGTTTAAGGTAGCAAGCCTTTTCAGTGCGTCTGGTCGCTATGCCTTCTGCAGCTGTTTTACTGCTGATTTATTGCCTTGACTCACGATCATGTTCGTGTCAAAATCAACCTCCTGACCAGGTGGGCCAATGTGCCGCAGTTAAACCTCCTTAACGCCAGATGGTGTTCATGCATCCCCGTTCATATGTTTTGACTGATTTCTCCAACGTATTTGCATTACTCGCAACTGCATTTTAGGTGCTATCTGACTTCTCCTGTCCGGCTACTGGATCCTTCAGTCACATCCCTTGGCGAGGAGGCATCGGGTCGCGTCTGTACGTACTTCCAACCCTGAAATCATCCCAGAAGTTTATCATTCACATCAGATGCGCGTTGTACGTATTGGATTCCGAGTTGACTTGCTTTGCATGCCATAATGGATTTCTTGTGGGGTCCTCAGAATCCAATGAAAAAAGACCGAAAATATCGTCCTATAATTTTGACTCAAAAGGAAGCGGGAAAAGTGATCATATCTTCCTTTTCTGTTAGTCTAACTGGAAATCGTATATATACTACACTTAGTAGAAGAACCCTGTGGGAAGAGAATATGAGTTTTAGATTCTTCTTCATCAGGCCTACTAAATTACGTACATTAACTTTTAATATGAGGTTTTGACAGATTCGAATAAGTCATCTGACCCAGTTGTGAAAATCGCGGCGACCTTGGTGAGATTTGAGTCCACAACAGTAGGGCCAACGCTTTAACCACTTGAGCTATGAGGCGCTGACAGGAAAACCTGAGTGTAATCACACTTGGGTCAAGTTACCCGTCCAGCCTACTGCAGCGTATGGAATCCACAAATTCTGATACAGTAGACTGAGAGCCCAAGCAGGATTTCCTAGGCAATCAATCTAGAATCCACCAGATGACTACCAGGACCAATTCATTAGTAGAGGATGCTGGCAGATTTGAATAGTTCCTTTGACCCACTTGTGAAAAACTCGGTGGCCTCGGTGGGATTCGAACTCACGCCAGCAAGAGGAAGGCTTTAGTACAGCCAACGCTCTAGCCAACTGAGCTACGACGCCCACCGGGAGTCGTGCCTTTAATCATACTTGGGTCAAGTTAGCCACCCAGCCTACTTCAACGTGTGGAGTTTACCAACTCTGATACAGTAGACTATCAAATGCAATTACTTTATAGGGTTTTTTTACTGGGGATTAGAGTGTTGGCTGTACTACAGCCTTTCTCGTGCTGTCGTGGGTACTCGAGGCCGCCGAGTTTTTCATGACCGGTTCAAATGACATCAATGATAGTCCAATTCTTAACCAAGAATGCAGGAACAGGCTACCTCCTCCATGCACATCTACGCGTTTACTTGTTCCAGAGGAGCAGGCTGGGTAGGTCAAACGACGAGTTGCCTGTGCAAGCGGATGCATTAAAAGTGGCTGGTGTGACTTGGTTAAGGCATGACTAGGTCCACCCAAAGCGCTTCCCTGGCCCACCTTGTGGACACCGGTCGTCAGCCGGACGTCAAAGAAAGCTTCAGAGTGGTGTACAGCGTACCGACAAGCCGCCAGCAGCTGTGACATCAAATGCGTACTCACGGGAACGGAGGCGGTGGTCAAACGCTCTGAGCCCTCCCTCCTGTGTGCACAAGGTGTTTTAAGTCGAACCGTGGCCGTCCCAGTCACAACAGCTGACGTCCTCTGCCCTCCCCTCACCTACCCTCCCTCTTTCTCGCTCCCCTTTCTCCCCCCAAGGGTACGTCGTAAACTCAACCTCACTTGACGACTTCCCAACCGGGGTTCCCGAAGAGCTTTAGACTCCCTGCTCTCTTTTTCTCTCTCTCTCCTCCCTCTATCATTCTGCCGAATGCATGACCAGTGCGCATCTTTCGTCCCACCATCAACAGACCTGCCATGGTTACTCGAAAACGTACGCTGACCCCCGACTGACACCACTGTTGTCCTAATCGGGATGGCATCTTCTGCCGGGCTGGAGCCTGTGAACACCGAGCTGACCACCAACTCAGGGATGCTGGCCCTAGAGTAAACAAGCAGGACTCCCGATGAGCTCGGAGTTATCTTCCTTAAATTCAGTTGTAAAAGAAGAGTCAAATTTGAAAACTCAGCATTGGAAAAGGGTTGGAAAAAACATCACCTGTGCTGATGCAGCACGCCCCAGACCACCTAAAGCACATAAAATTTCACCATAAGCCCTGAAAAATTAACTACTCATCAGAAATGTCTCGTTTAACGTGAAAAACAAGCAAATAACCTAATCCCTTCAACGATAAAAAGATTGGAAGCCTATTTGATAGGGAGAAGGGTTTTTGTCGCAACTGAAATAAGAATTCAAAACTTTCCCAAAGACCTTTTAGACTGCTCTTCTATGTGCATTTCTCATGCCCTATGTGTAACCCGGTAAATTCAAGGACAAGGTAAACTCGTACACTAAGCAAAAAGAATTTATATGCCCTCCTTTAAATGGCTGACTTCAAGGTGTCAGCTTCGAGTAGACAAAACGTAAACAGTGGAGAATTTTGGCAGATTGAAATAATTCATTTGACCCACTGTTGAAAAACTCTGCGGCCTCGGTGGGATTCGAACCCACGCCTAGGAAATCTTGTTTGGGCTGTCATTCTACTGTATCAGAAGTGGTGGATTCCATACGTTGCAGTAGGCTGGGCGGGTAACTTGACCCAAAGCGAAATTAAACTCACGGCTCCCGGTGGGGCCTCGTAGCTCAGTTGGCTAAAGCGTTGGCTGTACTGAAGCCTTCCCCTTGCTTGTCTGGGTTCAAAATCCCAACCGAGGCCGCCGAGTTGTTCACAAGTGGGTCAAATGAAAAAGTAAACAATTAAGAGGAACAGGAACCACCCACCAAACATGCAGCTTTGCGGCAAATGCCAGAGAAATTAGGTGTATGATTAAGGTGAGGGTTCGGTTTAAGGTTAAGGTCAGGCTTGGAGGGGGGTAGGGTCAAGAGTATGCAAAGGGTAAAGGTTTGGATTTGCATTAACTGTAGGTTTTAAGCTTAGGTCATGGCTAGGTTTAAGATTAAGGTTACAGTTTAAGATTTATGCTAAGGTTAGTGTTCGGCTAAAGACACGGTAATATTACCATTTCTGAAATTACTTGCAAGGCCACCTACTTTATGGGGGTTCGGTGATCCTGTTCCCATGTCCTGTTTAGGTGGCCATACAAGTCATCCTTAGCAAATAAAACAAGAGCGCAGGACTTGAGAGTTGAAACTGTTATCTTTAGGAAAACTGAATCACGAGATGTTCCAGACGGAGAATCGGCTCGGCGCCAAGAAGCACAAGAACGATTCGAGAAGTGGTGTGGGAAACTGATGTGAGCTCCCTTGTGAGCTGTTGTGCGTCACGGATGCCCACGGATCAGGATGAGCTGGTCCACCTGACAGATTCTTTTTATCATTTTTCTTGATGATTGTTTGTTGCAGGACGGAATACGCAAACATTACCCTCAGTGACCGTTCTTATGACATGCTAACCGAAATTCTGAGACGTGTTTTTCACTGCGAAAGATTACTTGGTAAAAAAGCTTAGATGCGATCCAACTCAGGGAAGATAGGAAAGGTCAGCGTGTAATACGCGAGCTCTATCCATTGTGTTTTTTAGGGTTATCATTCGTTGCAGGGTGAGCAAGGTCACACCATACTTCGTTGGCGATAGGAAGACCAAAGTATCGGGTCAAAGTGCAACTTTCCAAGCGTCTTCTTCTTTTTAAAAGGTTTTGTAAATTTCCCTATAATTTTGAATATGATCCGCAGTTGTATTTGAGTCCAGAATTTTCAGTCTACAAGCAGTATGCTTTGCATGTAATGAAAAAAAGCATCACTCTTTGCCGTCAAGAAGATACCATATAGTGATCAAAATTTTTTAAATGAATGTGGGTTTTATTGTTTACTTAATGAGGGACATTAATAGACGGACAGATACGATGTTGTTTGAATACATATTTTATGGTCTCAAAGAATCTCCAAATTGTAAACTTTTTAAAATCAAAGGATAGCCTTTTATTGAGTATAAAAGTTGAATTCGACGTGTGTAGCTACCAAATGAGTAGAATAAGGAATAAATTTGCGCATCTTTTCAATAAAATATATTGTAATTTTTAAGGACATCGCAAAGCGATAGAAAAACGTATATCACTTAGGTTGCCATTTTTTTTTAACTGAGCGTGGTCATGCTGGCAGCCGAGAGAGCATGCATTAAAAAGCCGGCATCCTGACGTATCTAAAACATCATGAGATCATACCACACAATGATCGATCGTGCAAGCCCACTTAAGTAATCCTTCCTGATCGACAACGCATTTGAGAATTTCAGTTACCAATTCCTATTATCCGTCATTGGCTGTTGGTGTAGTTTGGGGTTCCAGAATAGCGTTGCTTCACTACGGCTTTGAATCCTCTCGACCGCAGTCAATGGTGCCTGGCAGTGATCCAATTTTCATGACATGTCTGGACTCCTGAGGGCCCATAAACAAGCTTTGAAAAGACCATTTCGCAGATCAAAAATCAGGGAGGAACTAGAAAGTAGCCATCGTCGTTCGAAAACCGAAAAATATAAAATTACTTGCTTGATTTTACTATGGCCTAATAAGACCAATCTCAGGTATAGTTAGGAAATGGTTATGACCAACCCCTCCCAGCTCAATCCGGTTAGGGCTAAGTTTACGGTAAGGATTACGGTTCGGTTTAGGATAAGAGTTGGGGCTAGGGAACCGTCATAGCCGTTCAAGTTCCAGGTATTTGGGGGGATGCATTCTGAAAGTACGGTAGCGTGCGCGCAACTATCAAGCTGATCGTTACCATGACGAACTCGGACATAATTCCCGTCAATTCGACTTTGGTAGGAGGGTATAACAGCTTTCCTTTCGAGTTACTTAACGATTTTAATTTGCAGGCGTAAATTTTTCTGAGAATTATGACATATATGTAAACCTTTATTTTATAACTTTCAAAACACCTGTTCAAAGCAGTCTTTTGCATAATTTACGTTTCCTGGCTTCATGGGACCCAGCTTGCCTTGCGTTGTGTTTAACTTCCGAGGAAATTAATGCTTAAACTTAGAGTAAATCCTTCGGAGAAGACCTTTTTAGGCTCGTTCTGAAAGTTTGTATACATATTTAACCTGAAATCCACCAGCGTAATAGTTAGAAGCTGCCAACAGGCAGTCAATGGTATACAGATACGTAATCACCTTCTATAATGACAGAACGGGTACTAGATAAGTGCTTTTAGCTGCTCAAATATTTATATCACTATTCAGCTCCAGCCTAAAAGGGTTTGTTGCGAAAGATTTACTCTATGATCGTACATTAATTTCCTTGTAAAGTAAACACGGTGGGGTGGAAACTCGAGTTCATATACCAAGAAACGCTAAGGTGAACGTTCGGTGCTCCACTGATGAGCCGAACGCTTCGCAGCTGCGTCATGCAGCAACACAAGATCAGCGAAACATGCATGTCTGGGCTTCTGAGTAGTACTTGTGTTGCCGGTATAGTATATCGTCTTATCGTCTTCGCGGCTGGATAGCTCATTAGGTTAGAGCGTCGTCCTAATAACGCTAATGTCGAGGGTTTGAGCCCCTCTCTGGCCACAAGTTTGGGGCGGCTCCGGCCGCGCCAGCGACCTGCGCCCTCTCTCATCTCCGGTCTTCTTGAATCTGTCTTGACACCGGGCTCAGATGGGAGAGGAGAAGAGTTTCCGGTAGATGCAGCGCAAGTCTACTATCACTTTAAACTAAATCACGCGCATGTCACCGTCCCAGTACCAACTTGTGTGGAGCATACGGTGGACCTCGTCGTAATCGACGGTCGAACTGTCGTGTCGTCTTACCTCTATATACACTACTTGCCACCTGCTAGCAGTTTAATGAAATTTATGCGATTATTCCACTGTGGCTGGTGGACTTTGGCCTATATATTCGGTCTGCGTCTATTCGGAGCTATTTACTCACAGGTTGTGATTAATTATTGAAGGGACTCGAAGGTAGCAATTTATAAAAAAAGCGCATGGGAACGCTAAGGGACCCACAGATGAACACAACCCCTGGCCACTGCATAATGTACCGGCACAAGATCGGCGGAGCACGTGGGTCTGGTCATTTTACTCGGATGACCCCAATGAGGAGCCAGGCATATGCACTGATTTCCCCGTCAGGGTCTGATTTCGTGCGTAGTTCGTTTCTTTTTTAGACGTTCCGTCGATTGTATTGTGCGAAAACTCCAGATTTTAACGCATACGAGGGAGAGAGCACTTACTGCCTCGGTTTTTGGGTTACATTTTCAAAGGTTCTCTCTGCCAGCACAAACTTATAAAACTACTCTTCCCTCATTCCAATCCATAATTGGCAGCTTGGAATACACCTGTATCTATCGGGGTCTTGATTCCAGATTCGACTGTTGCTTCGGATTTGACGGCCTGTGGACCTCTTGGTATGGCCATCGGGCTGAGGGTGCCAGACAGACAGAACAGGTTCGGAGAAAGCCCGGCTTAAACCTCTGATTACGAGTCTGATGCACCACCTCAAAGATATCGCATTGATATTCCCGATCGTCATGCAAGTTAATCTAGTTTCTCTTCTTTCTAGATGACATAACTGACCTATTTTTTTCTTTGAAACAACCCACCACTGAATTTGCGAGGCAACCCTCACGTGTGCAGAGACCTGGCAATTGACTTGACATGGTCTGCGACCCCATCGTTGAAGGCGCTTGCTACAGTGACGCATGGGACTGGCATGCACCGGTTTCAGTCGACGTGACAATTCAACAGAGCGCTGGAAGACGAGGCTTGTGCCGAGGTGTCTGACTGGTCTGGTCACTTTTCTGCAACTGGGCTGTTTGTGTTGATGTGATGGACACAACTATGCCGGGGTTTCCCGCTTGGCACGTGGACTGGGGGATCAGATTCTTCAATATCTGATTACTGCTGCCGGTATTTTCCTGTCATTCATATTCGGGTTGGTGAATATGTTTTGCAAAGTGGACTCGCGTTGTATAGGCCGCTAATCACGACTATTGCGTTCACCACAGAGGTGACCTTCCGACATCCAGGGTCGTGACTGTAACTTTCTGAATAATATTTATCCTATCTCTAATACCGCTACCGGCAATATGCTCTACGAATTCTACTGATGTGGCTAACTCTCTTGGGCAACTTTTCATTCTGCAAGGAAAACACAAGAGACAAATAAATATTATAAGTTGGTTGAGGCACTTCCTCCTAATATCCCTTCTCAAGTTCAGACCTTTTACGCGACCCTACATCAAGGTTGGACTCCTCTTTCTGACTTCCGTTTCGTATAGGCAGTTATCATGCACTGGTAAAATAAAAGGCTTTGAGTGATTTTAAGCCTGTTTTATCTTCTCCTATGCAAGCGTACCCTTCGTGGAAACATGACTATTAATGATAAGTTCTTCAGAGAACTGTTCTTAGAAAGCCTGTCAAAATCTGTAAAGACACTATTGGCTTCCGGCTCAGATGGCCTAGACATATAAAAACTCGCTGAGATGACCGACCGTATGGTGGAGGTTGAGCGTCAGCTTTTTTCGACGGCTACTCAGATCTCCCGGCCTCTTGCTGCATCCACTTCTGATCTTGCCGAGCTCAAGATGCACATAAGCCAACTTTCGGCGACCGCAGCGCTCTGCTGGTACATATTGAGGTTTCTCAAGCCGAAACAGTCACTGTTGCCGCTCTCGTACGAGGACTGCTACCCTATGGTGGTATTACATTAACTTTACTGATAAAGCCTTGACCTGTGTCTTTGATTATTCCAGTCGTCAAAGGGTCGGAGAGGAAATGTGGCCAAAGCTCTCTGGCAACCTTACCAGTCACACGTTTTACGTGTGCTGTAGCAAGAGTGGCAGATGATTGCTCGTTTATATTGGCGCACAATTCAGATTCGTAACTCCCACCCCTGCCAACGGATGTTGCCCGAACCCTTGCCACTACTTACGGGCCGTTTACACCTAACCAACTGCCGCCTTCGACAGTTATTATATATATATA
>WEDG01006428.1:0-45163 GCA_017591395.1 Schistocephalus solidus
GAAGAAGGATTCGACCACAGCCGAAACACACAACGAAGGAACCGGAACCGACCGGAACACAACAACAAGAATGGACGATAACGGAAGGAATATAACGGAAGACAGCCCGAACACAAAATCAACGGAAGGAACACGAAACGGAACGAACTGACGGACGAAAAGCACAACCCCGGCGATCTGAAGAACGACCAGGACCCAACCACACCGGAATGGAACACAGACCGGACCGGAGCCGACCACCAACGCGACCGACCAGAACACGAAGACCACCAGCCCAATATCTAAAAACAGCGGAAAACGGAAGAAGAACACACGGAATCCGGAACACGAACACGACCAAACGGAACACGAATGGAACAAATAACGGACGACAACAGGAACCGAGGACAACACCGAACCCGACACCGAGTCCAACAACACCGACGGCCGACGAACGCCGAACAGCCGGAACAACGGAAGCCGAGTCTTGAAGAATGGACAAACGAAGGAAACATTCATCTGAACAAATGGAAGGAAAGGAATGGACACACCAGGAACTGACCGAATCTTGAACACAAACAGCGGAAGGATACGGACGAAACAGACGAATGGAACAAGGACAAACACAGCCCGAAACCCGCCCACACACACACACACACACACACACACACACACACACCACACACACACACCACACACACACACACATACACAGGAAGGATGCAGAAGAAGGAATGGAATGATGGAATAGATGGAGGAAGAGATATGACAGGTGATTGTCGATGGATGAAGGAGGACAGTGGATAGCAGAGGAACAACAGGACGATCTGAGCCGAAGAAGAAGAGGAAGGATGGATGATGAAGAAAATGGAATGGAGGACGATGTGAAAAGGACGATGGAGCCACAAAGGCATGGAAGAAGGAAGAAGGAATGGAAGGAATGATGAACACCAGCGAACAGCAGTGGAAAGGACAGAATGTGCCCAGGACGGATGTGACTGACAACGCCGAATGGGCATGGATGGATGGTGAGTAACGGACTGTGGGCGCGGAGGAAAAGGATGAGTCCGCAAGACGGGCGGAATGAAGCGACGGATAAATGGAAATGGAAGGAACAGTGGTGGATGAAGTGACGACACGACAAATGATCTTTGAGGAACACTGTGGAAATGACTGATGGAGAATGAAAGGATGTTCGAGTTCAGGAAGTGAATGGAATGGATGGAATGGAAAAGATGGGTAGAAATGAATGGATGATGAAGGAAGAAGGAAGGAAGGAAAAGGAAGAAGAAAGAAGGAGAAATGGAAAAAGGAAGTGAGGGAAGGTCAATGGAATGGAAATAAACGGATTGGACAGGATTATAAGATGTGAAGTAGGAAGATGGTGGTTAATGGAATGGAATGGAATGGAAGGAAAGGAATGGAATGGAAGGAGGAATGGATGTTTTGAAGGAAGGATGATAGTGGAATGGAATGGTGGAAGGAATGGAAGGAGGATGGATGGAAATGGAAAGGAAGGAATGAAGGAATGGTAATGGATGGAAATGGAATGGAATGAATGGAATGGACAGTGGAGGAAAGAACAGTGGACAATGGATGAAGACCACCCGGAATGGAAGAAATGGACCGTGACGGACCAAAGGATGGACGAACATCGGAATGGACAAGACGGAAACGGATCCGTTGCTCGTTCCGGACCGACCATCACTTCAACCGTGAGCACTGTTTTTCTTCATATTTTATATCGTTAGCTTTTTCGGTTTTTTCCATTTGTCATTCGACGAGAAGTAACACGCGACAGTTATTATGAAGGTGGTACCGGACGCCAATGCTCAATTCATAATTTCAGTTCACCGAGGCTTCAGTTGTCGCTCATTTTATCTTGCGCCAGCCTAAAGTCCAGCCACTGCCTATTAGTGTCTTGCCGGTTGGCAATTGTTTGATGGCTTGTTCGATGACCGTTCGTTAAAGAGTTTTTCTGAAGAATTCTTCCTGTAAAGCGATTGCCAGGCGATACTGGGCACCAGTTGCTCGTCAAATTCTAAATATTGCCGGCAAATCTGATGATTCATCTGCGATTGAGTTGCTCCCGGTGACATACGCAATTATTTCAAAGATTAAACTTTTCTTTCATTTCGATACCTGACTTTCGCTTCGTTTCTTCCGAGATGAGGTTGCCGATCAAAGCCATTGTCGTCATGTAACTGCTCAGAAATCGGCACCAGAACTTCTCATTGATGCCAGTATTTTCCGTCTCACGTTCTTCCGCGATAATTGAGTATCGTTAAAGACGATTCGCACCGCATATGCTCATCGTGCTCTTCAGATGAAACGAACCGTTTCGAAGCGATATGCGTAGCGCTCGTTCACCGCCTGAGCAGCGTTCATTTCAACGAAATGCCGAGATGCTGACTATTGCACGGTTCCATTAGACGCCGGTCATCAGCGTCCTTCCTCAATTTCAGTACGCAACGTGTTAGATGCGTCTAGCAGACTGCCTTATCGCGCACGCCATTCGAGCTTAAATATAGTTCGTTATCGGCAGGTTTTCATAGCACGCAGTGTGAGTGTTAAAGTTCAGCCTGCCGGAGCGCGTTTTCCACCGATTCTCACGTTACAGCCGCCACGACATCCATTTCATGCTTGGTACATGGCGCAGACAGAACTCTCCTTTTCATGCTTCGTTGCAGAAGTTTGTTAAAGCATTCGTGAGGCAAGTTGACAACCACGGCACGATTCTCCTCGTCAACAGCCGTATACCGTTCCTGATAACACGCGCGATATTCCAATATCCGTTGAAGACTGAGTGCAGTTTCAGCACGTTACCCTCACGAGTCGCTCTTCATCTTCCGGCATCAGTTGCCGCAGGGATTCAAGTAAATCAATAAAACCTGCCTCGGCACAGCCTTTCAGATGGAAAGCGACAATGTTCTGTATACGCGTGCCAGTCGTCTTTATCATTATTCGCCCATGGAGTCAATGAAAGCGGCGCGCCAGAAATCATGTTCAATATGAAAGATTTATTCCGTACACGGTGCGTTGAATACGCATGCAGCAGTTACCGTTCGAGCGCACCGTTCTTCTGTCGTCGCCTGTAAAGCTTGTCGTCGTATCATAGAAGGCGTTCGCGTTGCATCGGATATGCTCAAATTGAAGGGTTGCACCGTAGCGTTCCGCGCTGACAAAGGTGTTCAGTTTGCGATTTTTCGTCTCAGCTGTTCTCAGCCATTCGGTGCTCATTGAAAATGGAACAGGGTAATCGACTTCGCGTACGCGTTTATCGAATGTCGCCAGCGTTCGAGGCTCGAAGTTTGAAGCGCTCAACTGTAAACACCGGAAGCCGATTATTCGTCGCCGGCGGAGGACAGTCCACCATGCGGTATGCTCAGCTTCCACTTCAAATTTTGCTCTTCCTCTTCCGTTTGCGTTCCGCAATCATTTTAAAATTCCTATTGCTTCGAAATGAGTTGCATCATTCCAAAGAAAAACATAGCTTGTCGCTTAACAGCCGGCTATTGGTTTTCGACCTTTCGTTGTTCCATCCATTTTATATATGAAATTGCCAGTCGCGAGCAACGATAACTGCCGCTCTGGAGATGGTTACCTTATCAGTGAAACAGCATCACCAGGCTCAATGGTCATGGCGTCACGACCACGTTCAATGCTTCACGACGAGCGGTAGCGCAAAATTACTTTGCGATAAGGCATTGGGGCCTTTCCAGCCAGTTCGCGCCCGATGTCAAGATATATATTCAAGAAACAATTATGATTGCTTTCATCGGCACGTCTTCATGCCGCTAATGCACACTGCTATCGCTGGTCAGCTATAGACCGCATCTCAAATAGTGCTCGCCGTTCCCGATTTTGCCTCGTTTGAAGTTCAAGATATTTATCGCGGAATCCGACGATGTCCACGATGTATACCATGGCCTGCAGCCAGGACGGTGATTTCGCACATGATCCGTTTGCGATAGTAGATTTTGCGCCACATTTCCGCTCTTTTCCTTCATTCTCGAGAGTCGTTAAACAGCAGCAGTATCGAACATTGATATATCTTCGGGCGCGCAACACTTTATTCGGACTACTGAAAGGGGAGCAAGCAGTCATTAAGAGCGGCTGATTTCGCCCGGACTTCAGGGTCCAAGCCAAACAGCCATTCATCGACAAAAACAGATGATCATCGCGTCCGAGTTGTCCGTCAGTTGGCGTCAATGAAGTCGCGACAGGCGTCAAGCCGTCGCTTTCAGCTATAGCGAGAAAATGAGCAACGCCGGGTCTGCCTTCAATCGTCGACGGTCAGTTGTCTCGACGATTAAAGTTGTTCGTCTTCACGGGTTATTGCTGCACAGTTCAATAATGTTGTCAACTGACGTTCACCGCAAGCCTTAGGGTGGCGACGGCCGCAAATGCTCTTTTGCGATAGTAGGCATCATAATTTCATCGCTATCTCCTCTCTTCTTCACTGCCGGTGAATACGGCCGGTGAACGTCATCCGCCGGATATCAAACAACGTGACTGAAAGCCGACCACGATACGACATCGGTTCTCGGGAGAGTATCGGGTTATTAATAAAGCCTGCCGATGAATCCTTGAATCGATTATCAATACGCCAGAGATGCCTTTGGCTGCGAGAAAACGCCAGAAGGAACAGGCCGATGAAGTCTGGCAGTAAGGGTACGTTGATGAAATGAAACTTTCGGGTATCGTCATCTGGCGGGGAACCGAATGTTGCTCAGTTTCACAGCTTCTGACGAAGAGCTCGGTGCCTCTGCGATGGGCGAGCACTTTCAGTAATGTTCTGATCACTGGCCGGGTTAATACGATGCTGCCACGGTTTCAGTGGACACGGCCCAATAGGTCCAGATTTCCGACAGCATTCTCATCCTGTCCATCTGCCGCGCCCGGCATTGCCCGATGTGTTCCGCGCGATCTGGCCCGTTCGCGTCCACTTCAAAACCGGTCACGCGCACTCCATTTATTGTAGCCGATGGCGACAGAGCATGTCTCTGAAGCGCCTCGGCCCACCACTCTGGCCAACTTTCACCTCGTCGTTCACGTTTTGCTGCTGCACCGGGTTCCCCGACAGCCGCATCGACCTGACGGCCACAGCTCTTCACTCACAACGGCACGCCACACCCCTGACTTCAACAGCCCTGCGAATCACCCGCCGCCTTTACTGCCGCAGCCGAGTGCTAATCCAGCCAGCCGCTTCTGCAGCCAAACCAGCGTCTCATGCAGGCCTTGTGCAGCCGGGGATACTCCCGAGCTGATGATGCTCTACTCACAGGCCAAACCAGTCCTGCTGACGCAGCCCGGAGCATCATCGAGCACGCGGATCAGATGACGTTCCGCAGCCGACACCGACTCTTGACCACGTACTGGACACGCGCGGTTATATATGCACCATGCAAAGTCTACCATCACTTTAAAACCATTTGCAATGTCGCCGGTAATCCTGGCAGCACCCTTCGTGGAGCACACACGGTGACACGCCTGATCACGACGGCACTGTCACACGCGCATTTGAGCCGCCACCAACCCCTGCTGTGCAAAACCCAAGCTTCGTTGCCGCACACCGCAGACCATGATGCACCATCTCAATCAATGCATCGACCGACCCGCCCGACTCTGCCGTCTGACTGTGCGGGGAGCACAACCAGCTCATTTCCTCACTGGCGCTGGACGAGCTTGACACCATCACGGTGCGCCAAAAGCCGCGGCTTCGGAAGCTGCCGCCAACCGACGGACACTCGGACCGCGTGGTCAGCCTCAACGTGCTGTCCTGCGTGGAGCGGCTGCTGGCGGACTCGAGAGCCGAGGCTGAAATGGCTCCTGCGTGGCCTTTATGGCACTCCCACCTGTGATCCGAGTCATGTGCGGCACGCCCAGCGTCCTGGTCGCGCCAGATATGCGTCCTCTCCCACCTCCGGTCTTTTGACTCTGACATGATCAACGGGCTCAGGTGAGGAGGAGGAAGAGCGGTAGATGCAGCGCAAGCTCTACTATCACTCTTAAAACGGATCCATGTGCAAGTCACCGTCCCTCGCAACACCAGGTTGCTGGAGTGTATCGCGGACATCGTCGGACTACGACGGTCGTGCGTCCTGTTCCCTAAACGGACCGCGTGGTAGATGTACTGGACCAAAATGTGCAAAATCAGGATACGGCAGGCACTATTTGGGATGCGATCCCATAACCAATGCCGAATATGAGGGGTGTACGTGCCTAACATGGGACGCGTAGGTGCAGGCTCATCGCCGCAACCCGAAAATGCTTCATCTGGGCCTCGACCCCACCTCCGGATTTTTCTTGAATATATCTTGATATCGGGCACAGGCGAGTAAAGGGAAGAGAGAGTGTGGTAGATACAATGCAAGTCTACTATCACTTGTACAAATTAATTTAGGCGCAAGTCACCGTCCCCTGCACCACTCGTCCGTGGAGCATACGGTGGACATCGTCAGATTACGACGGTCGACCTGACGTATGTGTGTGGAGCAGATGCTGTGTGGGTCTGTTTCACTGTCAACAAATTTCAAATTGTGTCCTCTCCAGAGCTGGCAGTTGTCGTTACTCGCGACTGGCGAATTTCATATATAAATGGGTCATTTCTTAAACAGGTCAAAGGGAAAAATATGCCAGCCAGCAAAAATGACAAACTGTATTTTCTTGAATAGGTGCAACTCAGCTTCGAAAACAATAGGAATTTTTAAAATGGTTCTGGGCAGCACCAAATAGCAAAGGAGGAGAGGAAACAAAAAGTCATTTAGGTGTAGGATGGGAGAGCAAGACATACCACATAGTGGATATCCTCCACCAGCGACGGATGTAAACGAGGTATCGACCGGTGACACAGTTGAGCCTTCAAAACTAATCAGGCCCCTCGGAGACTGCGCTGAGGACGGCACATTCGATCAGCTGCAGTGCATGTTCGCAAAGTCGGATTACCTGTTCCGATTTTTCCAGTTTCTCCAACACAGGCATAAACTGAAACCGAATGAGCAAAGGCAAGGGGTGACAACAGGACGAAAATCACACAAACGAACACTAAAGAGTGACTGTCCAGCGCGGGACAGCTACTTCAGTTGCAACCCTTCAATTTAGGCATATCCATTCTAGCACGAAAAACACTAGCCAAAGTATGAGGATAATTGAAGACACGTAGGCTTTACAAGGCGACAGAAGGACAGGTCGCTCAGACAGTCCAACTGCTACATGCATCGATGTACACCACGTGCCACACGGAGTCGGCGCAGCAGCAGTAACTTTCGCGAATTAGTTTATGGTGTTTCACAGAAAATACCGCATTCCCTCTCTCACTTGCCTCACTTCATTGGCTCCATAGACAAGATAATGTCAAGACGACTGGCACACGGGCACATATACCGTCTATTGTTTCATCCATCAAGATCCAGAATCACTTCCATGCCTTAACGAACTGTGCCGAGGTAGGTTTTGAGTGGACCCGCCCCCCCGAATCCTCCAAGCGGGTAACAGTGCCGGATTGAGGGCAGAGCTCGTGAGGTGGAAGAAGAAAAACGTGCCCAAACCACCTCAGTCGTCTTTTTGGATGGCCTAGGATATCCTTGCGATGTTGTCGGAACGAGTGCCGACTGTATCATTTGACAGGAAGTCGGTGCACTTCACTCGAAAGATGGTTGTCAAACACCTCTAGATGCTGCTCATTTTCCATGCGCACAGCCCAAAATTCACAAGCATAGAAAAGGAGAGTTCTGTCTAGCTCTTCCGCACCGCAATGAAGCTGACGCACGCTAAACATAAAATGAAGCTCTAAATGTCGTGGCTTGTATGGCTGTGAAATCAGTTGGAAAACGCGCTCCTCCGTCCCGAGAACAAGACTGCAAACACTCCCTCACACTGCGGCTCTTATGAAAAGTCTCTGCGATGTGATTCTCGACTTAAGCCAGTTTGTTTGAATGAGCGTACGCGATGGAAAGGCAGTCCTCTGCTAGGCCACTTACTGTCCCTAACATAATTTTCAGTTGCGTGCACTGGAACAAGGGAAGGACGCTGATGATACCAACGTCGACGGGTCCTTAATGGAACCACGTGCAATGGTCAGCATCATCTGGCAAGTGCAAACTTCGTTAAGTAGGCTCACTGTAAGGCGGTGGAGGACAGGCTTATCCAAAGTTAAAAGTATACACGCGTACCCGCATAAGGAAACGGATTTGGATTTCATCTAAGAGGAGAGCACAGGTGGGAGCGGCAGCTGCGGATTGCAGATCATCAAACAACGATGCTCCGAATTCGTCTGGGAGGAGACGTGAAAGGAGAGCGGCTGGCAGGGTTGGAGGCTCTGAGCGCGGGAGATCGGGTGAGAGTTCTTGAGCTGAGGCGGAGGGCCGGAGGGTTCTGAGGCAGTTACGCAGGCTGACGGACCCCTCAATAAACTGGTCAACAGCCTCATCTGGGAGGCTAGAGCGAAAAGGAAGGGCACACAGTAGAATTAGAGGAGTCAAAATTATCGAAATAGAAGAAAAAAGTTTAATCTTTAAATAAGTACATGTACTCATCACAGAGGCTTTAGCTCAACCGGCAGATGGCCCTCTTCAAGCTTGCCAGGCGATATGCAGCTAAATTTAACGAGGAGTAGCTGGACTGCGCTGAGTATCACCCTAAAATGATTAAATCAGCTACAGGAGGGCCCAATACCCAGAAAAACTCACACAACGAAGACAGGAGAGACCGGATACTGAAATAACAACTCATCAGGTAAACCGTAAACCAGTGCATAAAGCCATACATAGACACCTAACTAGACAGGTAAGTAACTGGACTGGAGTAACTTAAGATAAATAGGCGATAAGCTTGGGGAAATTCGTATTGCTCAGCGGACTGGAAATTATAGACAAACATTTGCTTGTCAATCTTCCCTTTCCTTCATAATAACAATCGCAATTGTTACTACTCTCATCAGTGTCATCAGAAAAAAAACCAGAAAAAGTAACGATACTAATTAAGTCCCCTTAAAAACGTCAAAATATGAAGAGAAAAACAGCAGGTCTTCGCAGTTTGAAGTGATGGTCAGTTCAAGACAGTAGGTAGGCAAAAACAGATCATTTCGATCGCCGTTTTAGCTGCCGGTCAAACACCTTATCGAATTCCAATGACAGTCCATCACATACAAAGGATGCAGATTAAAAATGCAGATCACGACGAAAAGCCCGCACTCCGCAATGCCATTAAGTTAGTCGAGTGAAGGTCACTGTATGGCAATACATAAATATGATGTGATAAAGCAACGACCTTATCACTATGGTGATTTAAGTATAGGTAGAGTTCGGTCGATTTTGCGCAAGTTTCCCTCACGACAACTCCAATCAAGCGCAGATAGCCTCAGGCATTAATGGTCCTCGGCGGAGCCCGACATCAGCCCATCACCTACTAACTCTCCCCTCATCGCCAACAAGCCTTCATGGACAGTCTTAATCACATAGTGCTAGCTGCGCCTTTTTTTCCAGGAAAGCAACGCAAAGTTCTCACACGACCTCTTGCTAACGCGGTCTAAAAGGTGCAACACCTGTTTGAGGCAGACGCAGTGGAATTTTTATTTTCCCGCAAGTTACCTCGAATAAACCGAAATTTTCCAGGTAAAACACTGAGAGGGGAATGGGAGGTATTCGGAGCAAACGGTACTATTATGAGAGAGGCGAGAGCAAGAAAAATCGTTGTGTATGGCAGGCAAAGAAATTAAGGACACCCGGGGGGAAATTCCAAATCACGCTGGTGCACCGTCTGCACCATCCGCGCTGACAGATACGCCATTTCTTCAAGTATAACAGGCAAATAAGACGTAACCTGCTAACAACTGAGAACAAGAAAGAATATTTGTATCTAGGTATTATAAAAAGAGCATAGAATTTTATAAAGACATTCAACTCAATATTAAAAACACATTACTTTATTGGCCATTTTTGAACCAGTTGTTTTTGCAGACGAATGGAAAGAAGCTAATCCAAAAACCGGGTTTAGAAAGCCGCCAACTGGTGCCTTATACCAGATCACACCGTTAGCCCAGTATGTGTTGGGTGCAGAGTGGCTGACCAATGGACTGGAAGACATTATATATATATATATATATATATATATATATATATATATATATATATATATATATATATATATATAAATGATAGTGTGGGGCTCACCGATCTGCTTAAGGAACATGCATGTTCCGTTGTGCCCTGGAGCTCAGACTAGAGCCCTCGCAGGCGGTCGCATAGCGACGTGTAGCATATGATGGATATGGAACCGACAAAGACAAGGGAGATCGGAATGGCCATTTCTGGCTTATTAGCCGTCATCAGCCAGTCATACCCAAACCCAAGTGTGGCACACCAGGGATTGGAACCCGCGACCTTTGGTATTTGAGTCGAACGCTCTACCATTGAGCCACGGGCTCGCTGTTTTTGTCGGTTGTGATCGGGAATATGATGATATTGTGTTGCTCTAGTCTGAGCTCCAGGGCACAACGGAACATACATGTTCCTTAAGCAGATCGGTGAGCAACACAATATCATCATATACCCGATCGCAACCGACAAAAAAACGAGCCCGTGGCTCAATGGTAGAGCGTTCGACTCAATTACAAAAGGTCACGGGTTCGAATCCCAGGTATGCCACACCTGGGATTGGGTATGACTGGCTGATGACGGCTAATAAGCCAGAAATGGCCATTCAGGTCTCCGTTGTCTTTGTCGGTTCCACGTTAACAACATATATATATATATATATATATATATATATTGCTAATTGAAGCAAAAATGCGCGTCCCCGGGCATAAATCAGAAGAACAGGCGATCATATATATATATTTTTTTTCTACTTAATTTCTACTTAAAAATTATATGCTTCACGTCGCTACGCGACCGCCTGCGAGGGCTCTAATGTGAGTTCCAGGGCACAAAGGAACATGCATGTTCCTCAAGCAGATCGGTGAGCCACACACTATCATCATATATATATATATATATATATATATATATATATATGCAGATTGTTTAAACACTGAGCGCCAATTAAGAGGATGAAATGAAAAATTGTATCGTGAACTAACCCCAACCAAAGAAGGGCTAGGCTGAAGGATACATAAAGGAGACTGGAGTCGAAGGGCCACCAGGGATTCAGATCGGGATGCATTTTCAGGTCATGCGAAGCAAATGTAGCGGGCGAAAGAAACTTGCATAGCGCCAGAACTTCTTCGCACTGAAAAACATAATGAGACGATCACACTGTATCAAAGCAAAATAGAAATACTACATCGGTAACCGAAATCTGACAGGTAGTGCCCATCGGGATGATTAGTACGCTAGCAAGCAAATCCGACGGTTCAACTCACAAAGCTGTCAAAAACTGTTATTTTCACCGTGGCGATCCTGAATGATCGATAATATCAGGATAGCTGTAGGTTTAGGGGGGTCAGTGAGGTGGAAAAGCGTTCTGCTGGCTCCAGCACCTGGAAAACCCATCATGGAGAAGGCCACGGCTTCCGCTGCCAAAGGCGCAGCCAATTTTGAAGAAACCCCAGTAGTAGTAGTAGTAGTAGTAGTAGTAGTAGTAGTATTAGTAGTAGTAGTG
This sequence comes from Schistocephalus solidus, assembly GCA_017591395.1. Taxonomy (NCBI): domain Eukaryota; kingdom Metazoa; phylum Platyhelminthes; class Cestoda; order Diphyllobothriidea; family Diphyllobothriidae; genus Schistocephalus; species Schistocephalus solidus. Next base: position 11,581 of record WEDG01006428.1, read on the forward strand.
TTAGTAGTAGTGTTAGTAGTAGTAGTAGTAGTAGCAGTAGTAGTAGCAGTAGTATTAGTAGTAGTATTAGTAGTAGTAGTAGTAGTAGTAGTAGTAGTAGTAGTAGTAGTAGTAGTAGTAGTAGTAGTAGTAGGCGGGACGCTGACCGGTAGGTACACACTGTGTCAGTTTGTGAAAACTGCCTATTTACACGTCCTATAACTTTAAATGTGATTCCATCAATAGGAAAATTGGAATCTCAAAGACGAAATCAAAATTGCTGTGCAATAGCAAAATTACTTGCTTTATGGTTTGTGAAGCAGGATTGAGTTTGGAATTTGATACAAGTAAGGTGCAGCGTATTGAGGTCTACCACAGAGCGGCTATACTACACAGAAGGCACCGGTTCTCGTTTGCTCACCACAGTTAAGCTACGTCAGGCCCAGTTACTACTTTCGTGGATGACCAGCTGGGAATAAAGGACGTGGCTCCCGTGCCTTTTTATTTGCAGCTAAGATACACAGATGGCCACGTTGATTTTCCCCTTAGGAAACTGAACGCAACTGAACCGAAATAAGGACATTTCATCAACTGATAGTTATTGTTACAGATGAATTAAATGTCAGAGGAGGCTGGTAAAAAGAAAAGGTTCAATTTGGGAAGACAACTCAGATGACGTCGTTGTTGAAAAGGACAATCTCGAGAAAGAAATGTGCAAATTAAAGGGATTCAAGCAAGCTGGCAAAACCCACCTATTTAGAGAATTTATCATCAGAACAAGGTTCATGGAATCATTTAAATAAAGCGAGGTATAAATCGTGGTTAAATGTTTTTTTGATTAAAAGTAATTTCCATGCAAATATTAGTTACTGTCACTTAGTAATATTTCTACTTCGGATACAGAATTTTCACTTAACTATGTTTTTTATAATATTTTTTAAAAATAAATCTTCTCCTTTTAAGAGCCACGAAATTTCTGTGTACTGTCCGCCTTAGTGGTGGGAAGGAATAAAGCGAAACACACCCGAGCACCAATCAAAAGATGTCGAAAGACGGGAAGAAGAGGAGCGCCTTCGAGCCGAATTGGACAGAGCGATTTCTGAAGGAAGGCAAGAGCCGAAGAGGAACAGGCATCCCAAGCACCACGAAAATTGCTGCTGAGTCGGAGATGCGGGTTGGTGAGATAGAGCTCCTCAAAGAGGGTCAACTCACCATCGGAGGTCTCCATGTCCGACTGGTCTGTAGTCTCTGGCAGAGCCCGCATACCCAGTAGACGTAGATGCATACGGGCAAGGGAACTAGAAAGAAAAACCAAGACTTTGAGAATTAAATGAGATTGACGGACATCCCGCGCACTGTGGAAACGCAAAAGGGCCTCCCGGTGTGTAGCTACGTACAGAATATAAGGAATCTCATGAAATATGAACCAAAATTCTGAAATATTTCTTTCCACTTTAAAAGATCACTTAGGAAGAGTTGTAGGATTCACTACCGTACAGCATCATGTCAAGATAGTTCATTCCTCAGGATGCCAGTTTTCGAAAAACATCTTTCTGGTTGCACTGCACTGTAAAAAAATGGTGACTTAATTGGTGCGCATTTTTCATTGATTTTGGCGCCTTTATTAAATCTAATGGTTTTATACAAAACACATAAAAATATTCTTTCGGGTACTCAGCTAGTAGCAAATTGTAAAAAGTCCCATTTAAAAATGCAAAAGACGATTTGACGAGCATATGTTTGCTTTTGATAAATTTTCTTCAGGTCCTTACACTTATATCGTTATGTAACTAAGTACAATATGAGGGTAAGTAGAAAAAATCGAACGGTTGTCAGGGTGGGGGAGGGGAGGAAGAGGAAACGAATTGCGGTCAGTCCTACGATCGCCGTCCGAGGGTGGCCGCCGGGAAGGGTAATTATATGCGGGCGGTCGAAGTGGCGGCTTCCGACCTTGGTAACTGCGGCGCCTGTATGAAGTTCTTTTGGCACGCGGGAGCGGTTTGCGTCAGTTGATTGCAGCCACTTTTGCCGTAGCCAACAGATACTGTCCAAGAAATTTTGAATGGCTTTAGAGGACCTTTTCAATTGTCCGGAAGGCCTCTAAGGCATCTTTCTACCATAGGCCGCGAGCTCTCTGTATTTACCCCCATTCTAACCTTGCTGGAAGGTGTTCTCATTTGCGTTTGGAAAAACGCAGGCTCGTGCGACCAATGTATTCTGCTCCACAGGAGCTGGTAAGATCTGACGAGAATTTGTCGAAGGCAAACATAAGCTTGCCAAATTACGTCTTCTTCAAAATGAAGAAAGGGTACCTTTCGGTTTTAAAAAGGTTTCTAACTATGAGATTTTTTAAGATCGTGAAATTTCTAGTCAAAAAGCATCGTCTTTTTGCCATTTATTGATGCTGTTTGAAAAGTATCCGATTTGGTTCCCACTCACTGCCAAATTTTACGACCCCTTAGATGGAAAATATACAGCTCTTAGTTTGGAAACCCTGAATGCAGGTGTAACAGCCGGCGGGGCTCAAAATTATTCCGGAACGTATAAATATTTTTTAAACCTTCTTCAATTATATACTTTGAAAAAAAACACAATTTAATACTAACTGTGGAGAAGAAACAATATATGGGCATGTTTTCTAGAAAATATACTTGAATCAATAAGGGCGCCCGAAATCTATGGGAAAATGCATCCTACTTAAGTAGTCATTTTTACAGCGTTAGTATTGGGAAGTGACAAGAAAGTTTTTAAAAGTCAGCACCCTGACGTGATTAGGTTGTACGATAATGAATCTTAAAACTCAACTTAAGTCGAAATCACACTTCGGAATTTTGGTTAGCATTTCATGAGATGCCAGAACTACTGAAGTTTGGAGAATAGTAGTAGAACTCGTTGGATAAAACTCAGGTAGATTGAGCCTCCACATAAACACTGGCAATACAAGCGAAGCCCTGGAAACGTGCGCAGCAGCGGTGGACAGCATCTCTCGGTTTAGGAAATGAGGCATCCTCAGTCCCATAGGGCCGCCACTGCTTCTCTCAGATAGAAGCGACTTGCGCGTGAACTGGAACCTTCAGAGCATCCAGCCCACCAATAGTTAGATCGTCGATTTCCAGAGCATGGTGGTGCATGGACGGTGAATTGCTCTGCGGCTACAGCACTCTCTCTATCTCTCTTTCCTCAGCCGTCTGTGCCCGGTGTCAAGATAGAGTGAATAAGACTGAAGGCGGGGTTGGGTTCAAGTGGCTGACGTCACACCTGGCTCGCATATAACGGAGTGGGAGTGCCATAAAGGTTACATTAAGAAGGAACCATTGCAGTTTAGTTCTCAGTCGTACGACCGAGTTATTGTGTCAGTTAGAAGCCTTCCGAGCCATGGCTTTTAGCGCACCGAAATAGATTCAAGCGCGTCGCATTGTTTAGAGAGGAAATCCGATGAGCCGTCGATTTTACTATCTCAGCCACAGCTTTAAGTAAACCAATGGCGTATTCTTTTTCAGGCCAGATTGTCCCCATGAAATCGCTTTTCCCTCTGCTGACGGCAGACACCAAATAGGCTTCCAGAAGGCCACGTACCAGGGCTTTGCGCGAGATCATGAACTGCACCACATTGGTTCGGTCGAGACAGTGAGGTTGGTGACAACAGAACGTAGCTACCTGTGAGTGTGCGGGGAAAATCGGAGTTAGGCTGCACTCCTCATGGTGTGGCGGGAGTCTTCTCGCAGTGCAACGATCTCCAGCTCTAATCGGTGGGGTAGGATGCTCAAGATGATGCCACTGACGGGCAGAACACTCTCTGAAAGCACAAAGATTCATGTTTCAGCTCCGCTTGAGCAACAGACTGCGAAACCACGACACACCCTTTTCAGACTCTTCTAATCGGGCAAATTAATTGTGATGGTAGCTCCGTATTGCTGGGCAGAACAGACATGCTCAAAGTCCGGTTTTATGATTTCCAACCAACTGCACCCACACATACACACGCGCCTCGTGTTCGAATGCCAAAAAGAGGGCAGACCGGAATGAGGGTGAGCGTGGGCGCAGTGGCCGATCAGACACTCGCTCTAGTGAGGCAATTTCTACAAGCGTGCTTATCCCTCGACCACCACGACAAGTACTTCAAGCACCCTGACGCCAGGTCCGAGCATAGTAAACAGCAGGCGTCCCAACGCGACTCCCAGCAATAAGGAATGCGTCGTCCTGCCACCTGGTAACCTTCCAAGACACGACTTTAAGGACAACGCAATATTTCGCATTCACGCCAATCACACTGTAGTTAAAGAGAGATCACGAGGGACCGACCTACCGATTTCCCCTCCAATTTTTCCGCCAAGGGTTAGGAGTCCAGTGACCTGGATATCATAGGGGGGAAGGAGGAAATTAGAACGGTTGGCAGGGTTTCACGCATTTGAGTAGCAGCCTAAGATCTTTCAGGAATAGAGGCGTTGGCAACCGGGCATACAAGGACCCTCACACCTACCCCTATGCAACGGATTCTTTAGGCTGACAGTCCACAATCTAGCCGCCAAACTGGACTACAGGAGGGTGGTATTCATGGTCGAAATTACCATTACTTTACGGTAGGATGGTTTAATGAGCAAAGATTATGAGAGGCCTTTTCAGGTTCGAAGCGTTAGAGCCCCGAAAATTGTTGTCCCTTCACCGTCTCACCGCACCCAGCACTACTGCCGCCGAAACCCCCACCATCATCTGGGAAATTATATTTTAGAATGATTCATAGCTCCCAGTGAGTGCAGTTTACAGCTTCGCATGCGGAGTGCCCAAATAACACAACAGCACGCAGATAGTGACAAAAACCGGAAAAATTGTAGGCAGAGAAAACTCACGATGTAGCGTCCCCCCGGAGAGGATTGACTGGGCGCCTTGTTGAGACAAGCCACTTGTTTAAGAGTAGTGAGCGATAAATCAGCATCATACGATTCTCAAAACGCTCCACAGCGTCAGTATCGAGGAGTACTGGCGAGGGCGGCTGAGGCTCTGACGGAGGTTCCGCTTCGTCTGCCTCCTCGGCCTCGATCGGATCCTCAGACAGCAAGGCAGCGTTGATTCCCACCTCCTCCTTGAACTTGATCCAGAGTAGAAAGAGTGCCACACAGAAGCGCAATCTGCTCTCAGTAGCCTGTAGAAAGCCTCGGCAAAGCAGTTCGGCCGCCACACGTGAACTCAACGTGGTCAGGTTACGTGATCTCTTGCCATTTTGCCCTCCCCTCCCGAGTCCTGCAGAAGTGTTAAAATCACCCGGGGTATAAGATGCGTTACCGAGCCGGAAGAAGCCTAGAAGAGAACAACGCGAAAATGCGCACAGAATGCTTGGGCAAGGCTCGCGCAAAATGGCAGGATACTCGTTTACACCACCTTAGCCACAATAGGAATGAGGGAAGGCTGGAAAATCTGCAGTAAGTGCTACGTCTCATGAAGGTCACAATGAATGGAGGCCTTTTTGGTGAAAATATTGAAATGATACTTTCGAAATAAAGCGTCTCTCTCTCGAATTCTGAAAGGAGTCTTCGATTAGTGCTGCTTAGCGTACAACTTAATCCTAAAATAGGCAAGGATGGTGATTTTCGAATGCTCTTCTTTCCGGCCATCTGAAAAACTCGGTAAAAATGACTACTTAAGTATTACTTATTGGATATGCGCATATACATTCAAATATATTTTATCGAAAAAACGCATTTAAAAGCCGGTATATTGGAATTTTGCGACACGATAACCAATATCATAACCCCACTTAGATATCTCCTCTAATTTAAAATTAATTTCCGTTAACATTTCATAAAATAGATCACTTGCTGAATGTGCATTGTAAATTCTAATCAAACAGGTTTAGAGAACTGTGTGTGAAAGGAGGGTACTAAGAGATTAGAATGACAACTAGGACAGAACGTCAAGCTCCACGATGAGAGCATTTAAATATCCCCTATAAAGACAGACACAAATAAACGTTAACTTGTTCGATCATGACTGACTTAAAATCAAAGTAGAGAGTCGCTCGCTGATCACGGTACCATAGGTACTCGTGCCATTGAGCCTTGGGGCCATAAAAAGGCGGTCGACTAGCAACTAGTACAATCTGCGGATATGGGGTTACCGAGAAAGGCAAGGAAGACTGGGATGGTTATTTGGGGGGAACTGAGGTGTGAACCTGGGTTTAGATATGGCCGGCTGACGACGACCATCCCGGTCTCTCTTGTCTTGTTCAATACTTCCTCATCAGCTTGCCATTCTCGCATGCACAATGCAATAAAACTTCAAAGTGAAGCTCCACTAATCTCACTGGTTGAAAAGACTAAGTGCAAAGTTTATGTGAGTGGAAAAAAATGCATAATATTAATGACAGAAACGCTGAGATAATGCCACCGGTTACGGTAGAGCAGAGCAAACGTGCACGCTGCTACACACCCTCGGAAAGAGTGCGCGATTTAGATTAACTAACTGAGGAAACAGTGTCCGTAGCACCCACACACACACCCTCACCTAGTGCCCGCAATGCCAATGCACAATCACCACAAGGGCTTACTCGGACACATGCGCACCCATTTAAATCTGCGGTAAATAACTACAGACCAACTTCTTATCACCCCACCTGAAGCCGTCATAAATCCTCCGCCAGAGGCCGGAATAAGTAAGTAAGTAGGAATCGCGTTTTCAATCTACGCCATACACTCACTTTTTTAAAATAAAAATCTAACGTGTTTTGCAGGAATGGCAGGTCGTGTGTGACACGCGTAGACGGGTGTGCCAGCCACTTGTGCCCAATCCCCACATCAGACGGCTGACCAGCTAGGACAGTGGACTGTTGTACGAAAGAGAGAGAGAGAGAGAGAGAGAGAGAGAGAGAGAGAGAGAGAGAGAGAGAGAGAGAGAGAGAGAGAGAGAGAGAGAGAGAGAGAGAGAGAGAGAGAGAGAGAGAGAGAGAGAGAGAGAGAGAGAGAGAGAGAGAGGAGAGAGAGAGAGAGAGAGAGAGAGAGAGAGAGAGAGAGAGAGAGAGAGAGAGAGAGAGAGAGAGAGAGAGAGAGAGAGAGAGAGAGAGAGAGAGAGAGAGAGAGAGAGAGAGAGAGAGAGAGAGAGAGAGAGAGAGAGAGAGAGAGAGAGAGAGAGAGAGAGAGAGAGAGCGAAGGTCGACCCCTGTGACTCGGTTCCCATGGCACTCAGCGCATATTCCACACTGTAAACCATTTGACGCGCTGTGAACCTATGACAGAGCACTAAAACCCGTGGCTGGAAAGGCTGTCCACTGACGGGCTAACTCTGTTCTCATCCCTGGACAGGGAGTCAGGCTACAATAGGGCCTGCTGAATTCAGTCTCTGTGGCACTCCCACTCAGGTGGAATCCAAGCAATCCTCTGCAGTTTCCGTGAAAACCTAGTCCATCGTGCACGAAACAGGTGTGTTTGCGGCACGCGTGGACAGGCTGCTTGGCTCTATCAAGACCTGCGCCCGGTCCCACATCCGATCTTCTTGACTATGTCTTGAAATTGGGCCTAGGTGGGTGAAGGAGGAGAAAGTGCACCAGATGCTGCGAAATTATACTAGCGCTATAAGCAAATTACCGTGCGAGTTGCCGTGCCTACGCCCACTGCGCTGTAGGGCGCACGGTGAACATCGTTGCTATGCTCGTACAGCCTCAGTCTATCTCGCCCTCGGCTGCGTAAACGTGTTAAGGTGAGTCAAATAGTAACAGGTCTAAGTCAGGACATGCTGGTATAACGCTGCCGAGCACTAAGTGAACACTCCAGAAACCACTGTGTACGCACTCGCGTTCTAAACTCGTTCCGAATTGCGGACTGGGCACAAACAAGAGGATAAGAGAATCAGTACTCTACATTTGACGCGACTGTGATCATACCTGCCGAGACCGACTTCGACTATGGTGCCTCGCCATGCGAGCGACATGCGGTTGGAGCTTTTTATGAACTAGACGCATTGCATCTTTACCGGAGGTAAAAAGGTTCGTACTGACAGCAATAGACGGGGTCAGTCAGCTGACCTCCTACCGCAAAATTTGACACGTTCGAGTAGGGAAAAGGTCGTCGGAGAATCCAGTCAACGATGAAAAGGTGCAAACCTGCCGATAAAAGGTCGAGACTTAGGCGCTGACACAGTCACATATCTGTACCAAGCATTGCTGCTTTTGTGCAAAGGCACAAGATTTACTACCCTCGGAACGTGCATTCAACTTGGCGACCTCTTTCGTGCAAAGAACTAGAGAAAGACCGAAAGTGAGAAAAATTGTAGATGATTTACCCCGGCGAATGCCGGTTTCCTTTTCATCTTCTGCCTCCGCCTCCTCCAATTCGTCGTCAGCATCATCCAGGTCGTCGAGGTTAGCATAGAGATCAAGAGCTTCTAGTTGAGAGGAGACCCATAAGAAGGCAGCAAACACGTCCTCATGGTCAATCTCCGAGGCACCGGAAGTGAGCAACGTGTCGCCAAGCAGGTGGCGACAGCAGACCGTTTCACCCTCCTGCACGGCTTCGGCTTCAAGATCTTCTCTACAGGAGGGAGAGAGGGGAAGGGAAATCTTGAAGCGGATGAAAAAAACTATGGTTGGATGGTGTTTACCGATGAAACGTGCCCGTCCCGTGGCCCTTTCGGGTTCAATACAGAGCCCTCACAGGCAACTGGCAGTAAATATAAAAAGGGAGTGCCGAAAACTTCGAGGGAGACTGGGATGGTCATTTTTGGCTTGTAAACCGTAGTCAACCAGTCTAACCTAAATGGTTAATATTTACGAATGCAAAGGGACAAAGGGCTCGTGGCTCGATTGTAGATCGTTGGGTTTTAAAAAAGCTGGGTTCAAATCAGAGGTCATGCAAACGCAGGATTGGACATGGCTGGCTAGCTGACGACGATTAATAAGCTGGAAATGACAATCTCAGTCTCCGTCATCTTTAACAGTCCTTGTTCCCGTAGGATAGGCAGAGAGCAGCAGGCAAGTTAAAACCGCTTAAGTACTAGAACAATTTGTGATGGTCAAAAAAGCATCCATTGAGGTACTCATTGGTTCGGTATGGCGTAACACCGAGAAGGGCGGGCCAACGAGTTTGAGATTAATTTTAGCTCAACAGTGAGTTGACCTCCCTTGTTTATTTCTGTCTATTAAATATGACGCTTACTGATTAGGTTGTCTTGAGAAAGCAAACAACCATCTGATACTCGACCTTGAGTTTAATTACCCGATTCTAAGGCATTGTAATCATCCACGACAAAAAGTTAAAATTAAAAGTTGTGCGTACATCGACGGACCGGTCAGCCGTGCGCAGGAAACGCGAATTCAGCTGACGGTGACGGGAGAGAAGGCAGGGGATTGGGAGAACGAAAAAGGTTAAAGAACAAAAGTAAAGGACGTTGGGAATCAGCGTGCCCAAGACTACTAACTTTGCTCCTCGAATCTACTTTTGGCACGGGCGTATTTTGCCTGTAACATAGTTTTTAAGAACGAGACAGCGACAGCAACGCGGTCAGAGGCGGAGCCGTGCTTCAAGTGACACGAGGGTTACTTTCTGAGGCTAAGCTACCTGTTGGAGCAAGAGGATGTGGAGTAGTGAAGGCAGCGGGCCGAGAAAGATGAAGCACAGCCTCCAAAAAGAAAGCTCTACAAAGAAAAGCAGAGAAACCTGCTCTCCTGGCATTGCTTTTTGGGGTAGCAGTAGCAGCAGCGCTGGTGTATTCAACTGCAGAGTTCCAAACAGAGGTCGTGAATGGTCCTGGAGAGTAACAGGGTATGATGCACTTCTGATTGCCGGTTTTATACAGCCCTTGGGTGAGGTAATGCGAGACAGCAGCGCGCGGCATTCGACAAGTAGTACTATCACGGTTACTTGTTACACATGAATCGATTTACCGGATGAACGCACAGCCACGTCGGAAAGTCTTCGACTGAGAACTCGCTAACGCCGAATCCAACTTCAGATGGAGGTTATCCCACTAGTAACCGTCTGTGGATGTTCCGGTAGCCCGTAAATGGGCGGACAGCCAGTCCTTAGCTGTCTCGACAGGCGCGTGCACCAACCCTAGCCATAAGCCAGTAAATTGAGTAAGTAAAAAAGACGAACCGAGTAACCTTGTATGCAAAGTTTAGAGGCTAGTAAAGCACAGAAGCTACGGTCGTAAAGAGAGTCAAAGGTAACAGACAAAACAACTTACAGAAGTCGACTTAAGGTGGCCTTCGGATTGGAATAGTTATCGAGGTTATGGAAGAGTTCGCGGTCGTGTCTGAGCCAGACGGAGCTGGTTGACAAATTGCGTATCAAACGCGCGACAGCGTGTTAGCAGGCTTTCGCGAGTGTACAACTGAATTGCCTGTGTCCGTTCATACAACGACTGCGGCTCTAAAGAGTGGGGAAATTACTTCAACAAAAGGAGGTATGTGTAAGCCGATAGGATAAAAAATATTGGCACCATTAACCTCAGTTTAACTACGCATAACGGGGAAAATCAAAACGGACCTTGCAGCTACTGTACTATACAAACTCGAAACATAAAACAAGCTCGATACGGGGGAGTCTGAATTCATTACGACATATATTTTTCGTTTGGCAAGAACGTTAGGGCGTATTCATGTCAATTCAAAGGACAATGAGATGGTCAGGAACAGTCCGAGACTGGTGTGAAATCGTACATATGAAGTTCCTTGGAAGCATGTAAAAAGGCAGCGAATATCTTAATAAGGTAACTGGGTTACCCGATGTAGCTTAATAGCAATGCCTACACCCTTACTGTGGATGATATACACGTCAGAGATATCACTTGAAGGCTTCAATAAGGCGTGAGCTGGCCCCTGACAACGAGATAGAGTAAAAAGAACGCCTGTTCGAAAACGGAGGTGATGAGTGAAGTGACCTACCTCAAGGGACACGACTAGGCGGTAAACTTTTCAAGAAGTCGAATAGAATGTGCTCGGAATTCATGTTCAACGCTTCGAGAATACTTACGAACGTGCGTCGCAGATGGTATCCGTTAGCTTGAAACAAGCATGACCATGATCCCCCACCATCTTATAAAACACTAAATACGTTAACGTAAATTGATAGTCCATTTGGCACAGAGAAGTTAAGAAATTGCATCAACTGAGAAGAGTTATCAAACTTCTCCAGTGACAGTAGCGGGAGAAATAGACCTCAAGATTTACGAGAGGGAAAAAATTCCAAAGTTTAGAAGGATCTTTATATCATTCAAAAACTCTATGTACCGGACTCATAGACAAAACCTGCCCGATGGCGGATCCAGAAAGTTTCCTCGATCGACTGCATGCGTCGGGGAACCGAGAAGCCTGACTTGCGGACTACGACAACATTCGTGCCGAGTTCAATGTCGGAGGCACTTTCCAAACTGGGAGTCAAGCTAAATAGTCCAAGCGGTTGGCAACCCTGTGTGTGATAATCCATCACGCTGACATGAAAGGCGTAGAGAAGATTCGTAAACTCCGTAGCCGACATCTGGGGCCGCAACTGGAAATAATGATTAGAGTTAACAGCCTACTAATAATATATGAGTAGGTCATATTTTAAAAATTAAAACGATTAGGGGAACTGCAGAACATGTTCGGAAAATTAACGTTTACTTTTAATGGTGATTGGGCCAAAACTCAAGACAGATTTATTCAAATCGCCTCGTCAAGCCTATGCTGATAAGGGTCCCTCAAAACTACCAATAGGAAATCATAAGTTTCTAGTACGGAGATGGAGGCGTCATAGATCAAGTTTCCTAGATCGAGCTGTACATTAACCATTTTTACTTAATGAAAACCACCAAATTGATTCGAAAATTGATATTACTATCGTTAAATAACTCGAATAGTGCCAAAAACATAAATCGAAAGTAGCTTTAAATTCATCCGCTTTCCGTCATTTTAAAGATGACTCCAAATATAATGTCCCCTTTTACGGTTGATGAATGTCGCTTATATGAGCGGGATAATGTGTGTTGGAAGAATGGTTTGCGGAGGAATCAAGCGAAAGTAAAATTTAACATTGGAAGCTGATATCTTTGGCCAGGTGTTAATTAAAAAATCTTACCTCAGATGATAGGCACCGGGTTACTGTTATTCGTAGGGACTCGAGTGATTCGTTTGGTCCTTATGCGTGCGATAGGTCGATTGTGGCATTGTAAAGTTGACTAAAATATGGTAAATAAAGGCAATTTAAGGCAGAGCCAAAATGAAAGGGTCTGATATATGATAGGATAGGGTATGATATAATAAATTCGTCTAGTACAAGAGATGAAGAGCGCTAGTGTCCTGGAAAGAAAACAGTCGTAGCTAAAACAACCAGTGACCTCCGACTTGATCGAGCACTCGGATGACCAGAGAACCATACTTCAAGCGCTCTGCTTGGACATGGGCCGTGATGCTGGTAGACCGTTACTAGTGTGGCGCAGAAACAGCCTGTAACAGAACCGGGTATGACAGAGGCACATCAAAAAAGAGACGTGCACGGAGGAAAAAACAGAATGCTGAACTAGTAATTAAGGTGCAGTCGGTCAGAGCGTTGAAATTTTAATTAACAGGTCACATGTTCGAGCCTCGGGTGGCGCACCACCTGGAGGTGAGTATGGCTGGCTGATAATGGCTAAGGAGTTAACAATGGCTATTATAGTCTCTCTTGCTTTTGTCGGTAATTTTCCTCTGCCATAATAATAATACTGGTCATTGTATGGCTGCTGGCGGGGCTAGAGAGTGAGCTCTAAGACATAAAGGGACGAGTGAGTTTCATAACCGATCAATGAGTGTCCACTCTTCCGAATCTGTGCGGGTAACTTCACTGAAGCGTGATGAAACTCACGTCTCCTGGTGGGACTTCGTAGCTCAAGTGGCTAGAGCATTGGCCGTACTACAGCCTTTTACTTATTGTCCTCGGTTCGAATCCCACCAAGGCTGCCGAGGTTTTCCCGAGTGACATTAAAGACAGCAAGGGCGGTAAACACTGAAAAGGACTCACCTGAAGTGCATTGTAAATGGCAAGTTTAGAGAAGAAGGTTGGCCGAAATATATGGTCGAGAAACTGTGTAATGTCCATGGTAGAAGCCTGTTTTCTCCTTTTCTCGACTTCGGCCTCTTCCACCGGCTCCACCATCTCATCCTCGTCCTCCAGTGAGGCCTGGGAACTGTCCAATGCTGCCAACGGGTCTTCATCTTGCACTGAGCCAAACGCCTCCTCCGGCAGTAGTCGCTGCCAGGCAGGCACAGTGTCACCCAGACAGACGTCCGGTGGAACGGCCGCCACAGTGTGCAACGCTTCATCCGATCTGAAGTAGGACCACTGCAGCGAGGCCTGATTAGACAGGCCAGTACCCTCGTCGAGGGGCACGTCGAAGAGAGACCACAGACCTACGCAAAATAAAACTGGCCTTTTAGTCAATGCCATGGGTAGTGAGAGAGAGAGAGAGAGAGAGAGAGAGAGAGAGAGAGACCAAATAGAAACCAAAGGAGTAGGAACATCCTTAACAGAAGTCGAGATTTTAAAATAAGTTATCTAATGGTCTGGTGCACGCAATGGGGACGAAAGCGTGTGTGTCACATGTTGACGAACTGGTTTGTTTTATCAGCCACTGCGCCCATCTCTGGTCCCCTTAAAACGGTTTTTTATCGAAGCAAGGTGGGGGGGGGAGAGCGTGCAGTATATATTGTGCAAGTACACCTCACTATGAACCAAGGTACATGCAAGTCAACGGGGCTGCGCCTACTCCATGGGGACGTGGTGGAAGTCGTTGCTTGCAATAGTCGAACAATCCCAAAAATGCACGCAGAGTAGAGTAATTCCACTAGGAGGTTCATAAAATTTTCCGTTGAATGCTTACAAACTATCGCAGGTAGACTATCAGTAAAGTGTGATCTCAGCTCGAATCGGAGTCATGAAATGGTGCACGATTGATGGAACGGCGGTAGTAGTAGTGGTGCTGCATGCAAGGGTTCAAAACGTTAATGACTACTTTACAACCTAATGCTCACGTACCGAAGAGCTGGTCCTTCACCAACTCGGAGTCACCATTATCCAATGACATTGACATGCCACTACTATCAAATCCCGATGACTCTTTTAGGAATTCAGGGGACTGCCCGGATGAAGAGTTCCCTATCGACCGACAGGACAAAACGCAGGGAAGAAAGTCGATGAGGGCATGGTGGCTGGAGGAGGCGTGAGAAGTTCGATTTGGTCCATCAGCCAATTGCGCTATGGCAGTTTTGACGGACCTGATAGGATCCATTCGGAGGACGGAGGCCGACTGACGAGAACCTTGACGTGCGAGCGACAGGTCAAGCCTCACCCATACCCAACAGGCGGCGGGGAGTTGCCGGGTAATCACACCTTCGGTGGGGACAAGTTCTAAGTAGATGACAGCGTAACTTTCAGACGGTGAGTGGTTCCGGCAGCCGCGAATGCGGTGTTTCACACCGGCTGCAAAGGACAAATGACGCTGAGAGGACGTTCTTGAATGCTCCCTGAACGGATGAAATCGCTGACAAAATTCATTCAGTAGGTCGAGTTCCGCGACACAGACTTTCTTCTGCAAGGGTAAGCAAAAAAATATATCAAAAAATGGGGCAATAAAAATTTGCAAAACATAAAGCATAGTTAGAGAAACACCATAATCCCCCGAGAAAAACGTTTACAATCCATTGCAGTATATGTAGCACTGTGACAGAACATGGTAGATCGGCCTGGCTCTTATTGACAAAATGTGAACTCCCCGATATATTCTAAATGAGATTGCCACAGTAAGTCAGAAATGACGCGCGCTCTCTTTCTCTCTCTTCCTCGCTCACACACATGCGCGATAATTCGACTGTCACAGACGATTAGATTACTACTGCTTTAGGCGGTTGGCGCGGTCGTGACTTGCTCGTACACTTGGTATATTATGGTGAAACCGACTCGAGTTGCATATATCAAACTCTTTTCCTTTAGCGAGCAGACTTCAACTGCAGAACAGCCAATGCAAGTAGACGTTGGTATACGCGCAGTTGCTGACAAAGTAAAACGGTTCATTTACGCGTACTACGCACGGCCTGTTACCTAACGACACGTGTACCAGGCTTTGCTGGGAGGAGTATCTCGGACGACACACAAAAGGTCCAAATGACGTGATATTTTGGAGGCGTATTTAATTTATTATAGTAAAGAACTAAGTGGTGGATAGGGGCTGGATCAACCCCGCTTGCTTTTACCTCTCACATGCACCGGCTGGAAACAGGACTGAGCGAAGTGGCCAATGCGGCCTGAAGGGACCGTCTATCGCGCGAATTAATAGTTCAGACGAGGGAAATGTCAGGATGGCGATAGCGAGGAGGCGCTGCAATCAAACACACGTTCCAGGGGAGGATCTAATTATACCGTGAGCTGACAGCTTCCAAGAAATCAGTGGAAAGATGCGCACCACTCCTGAGTGACTGGCCGACATGATGTCAACCCACAGTCCATGCGGATTCAAACCTCGGGCGTACATCGAAATAGTGCAACATCATTTTTAAACACACAATCTAAATTAGGCAGTTGAGTGGTTGCTCTACTTCATATTACAGCGATTCATGGAGGATATTTGAATAAAAAGCATACACAAATGTATTTTTAAAACGTTGAGCTCATGCTATTTAATGCACTCAGTTGTTGGCATGGACAGGCTTTACGCACTTCTAAAAATTGAGTCTATGCATTTGGCACAAATGCTCGCCCTTTCGACATTTTGCTTCACTCAAGCAAATTGTTATTTCTGACAAAATTTACTTCTTTCGTGTTGTCCTTCGGCTGAAAGGTCGTTGGCTATTAATTAAGGGTGCTGATCGATGAGTTTGAACCGATTTTTGTACAGCACATTTCAGTCAGTACCGGTGTACAACTGTCTCCAGGGCAATTTTCGTGGGCTGCACTGCTGGGAGACCGATTTTCCTTATGATGGTCAGTGTTCTCCTGCCCTCGTCGGGGCGGAATAGGAATGGCAAGAGTCATTGTAGAAGCAGAGTACCGGCTTACATAAATAAAAGTGGTAGTTGGGCGCTCACCGATCGGTTACAGGACTCGCTCGTCCCATTGTGCCTTGGGGTTAACTCTAGAGCCCGCCAGCAGCCACAGAGCAGCTAGTGATATAGGCAGAATGATATTACCGACAAAGACAAGGGAGACTGGAATGGCCATTTCTGGCTTATTAGTCATCAGCCAGCCATACCCAACCCCAGGCGCTGCAGCGCCCGAGGCTCGAACTCGCGACCTGTCGGACAGAAGTCCAACGCTCTACCCACTGCGCCACGAGCTCGATGTCTTGCCGGTTTTCGATCGGGAATATTAACAATGGTAGTTGGGCGCTCACCGATTGGTTACAGGACTCACTCGTCCTGTTGTGCCTTGGGGTTAACTCTAGAGCCCCGCCAGCAGCCACAGAGCAGCTAGTGATATAGGCAGAATTATATTACCGACAAGGGAGCACTAGATTGAGTCTTCAAGCAAAGCATGACGAGCATGTTCCGTACTCGGAGCAGCGGACACACTTCTAATAAAAGCGATCAACTGGAAACGCTGCAGTGTTTCCACAGTACCAGTACAGGGGAGACTGAGGGAAAATTTCACACATCGCTGCAAAGCAAAGAAGCTTTTGCGGAAGGTATTGTACAGTACGAGAGCAATCCCCTATCCCACAAAAACTGAGTGCTGTTAATGGTCTACTTAACCGAGAAAAGACATACAGTTCTGCCCAAACAGTTTCCTCTTAGAGAATTTGCACGTAGCTGCATGAGATAACAGGAATTAAAAGAACGGGGCAAGAAAGTAATTTGTTTCAGTCAGGCACAAAAACCCAAAAAAATTTGTGAAAACGTTCTTGCATTGAGAACGCGTCCAAACTCATTGAAAGACATCTGAGGAAGCACCAAAATAAAATGGGCATGCTTACCGATGAGTACACTATGCACCCAGCTGGTACAGCCTACGGAAAGGATTGGCAATTTGGATAAAAAAAGAAGTCACCCACAAGATTTCATGCGACATTTACAATGCAGCGCACTGTGCTTAAGGTGAAAAATCACCCTCTGCACGCAAAAGCAAACGTCAATTGGCGGTTAAGAGCTCAGACGGCGTGTTCTAAGTTGCTATGCATACGCCTACATCTGGACAAGAATTCGCTCGGGATAAATCCCGCATTATTGGTGGTTGTCCATATAAGAGCGAAAAGTTCTCGATGTCATATACTTCAACGCTTCATGCCCTAATCGGTACATCGAATTAGAAGTTGCGTGTATTAGTCAAAGAGAACAGGGACAGGTTATGTGGCTCCCCGGCAATTCACGTGAATAGGAACGCCCAGTACTGCAGACATCTTTCAGCGAAATTCCTGGGCAATTATGATTATGGTTGGGGTAGCGTCAGGGTTGGGATTAGGGTTTATATTAGGCTTACGGTTAAGGTTTGGATTAGGGTTAGTACACGCGAACAAGAACACCTCCATTAAGTTAGCGCAAAACGGAAGTGTCGGCCCCATTCGAGTTTCCGACCCTAAGGTTGGGGGGTGGGGGCAGCAATATACGTTTCATACCACATGTTGTGCGTATAATTGAAGTTGACCCAATAACCTTGACGTCAAAACCCTCAGTCCTGAGACGATGCGAGTTACCATGTGACAATGGGTTGCCCATCCTGACTCCTTTAAAGCGCGCTTGACGGTAAATTATGGGAGACCCGGTCGAAGACGGATTGACCTTATACTTCCCTGTCTCTCTCATATATATTGGTTAACTGTCTCAACCGACCTTTGATTCAATTGGGCACAGTGTGATATGTGTATGTCTGCGCAGTATCGCACACAGGGGTGTAGGGGTACTAGTTAGGGGTAGCACCACACAGATAGCATTTGGTCGCTCCATTTGTCTCGTACAGGTGGTGAATGCTCCTGTGGCCGCCTCTAACTGTTACCCAACTCTCACCTGTGGCTCCTCGTTGTTGGGTTCTTCCCAGCGGCCACACCCCGGGCAACCGTCACGACCGGCGGGCTAAACCAGGTGAGGGTCTCCGGTGTTGTGTGTGCCTCCACACCCGGTATGTCTGACTCCCGAACTTCCCACCTCCCCTCTCTCAAAAAGTCCTACGGTGGGGGCGACAGCAACCCCGTAGGCGGCCCAGGCTAACTCGGGTCGTTCATCCACTAAAACAAAACCGTTACCCATATTGGAGTTCGGCAGCCGTCTGGGATGTCCGAGCAGCCCTATTTAGGGACAGCACTGCTTACCTCCTTGCGGAGGAAGGGGCTAGAAAAGGTGTCCTAAACAAATGCTGGTTATCACGTCTTTTGCAGCCGGCCGCGGCTCGCAGATCGCAAAATACGCGGTCGTAAAACTCAAACAAACAACAATACCCCCCGTCCCCATCCCCCTCGCAATACCCTCCAGGCTGCTCGGGTGAGTCCACTCACACTAGCAGTCTGGAATGTTCGTTCCCTTTTAGACAATCCTAGGAGCAACCGGCCAGAACGAAGGACGGCGCTAGTCGCTCGGGAACTGGCGCGCTACAAGGTGGACATTGCTGCTCTCAGCGAGACCCGATTCTCTGAGCAGGGTCAGCTGGAGGAGGTGGGTGCCGGCTACACATTCTTCTGCAGCGGCCGGCCAAAGGCAGAGCGACGCGACGCTGGTGTTGCCTTTGCCATACGGAACGACATTGTTGGACGTCTGCCCTGTCTGCCGCAGAGTATCAATGATCGCCTGATGAGCCTCCGCCCGCCTCTTCGTGGAGACCAGTTCGCCACCATCATCAGCGCCTACGCTCCCCCAATTAAGAGCTCTGATGCGGCGAAGGACAAATTCTACGAGGACCTGCACGCCTTGCTGGCGACTGTGCCGAAAGAGGACAAGTTAATTGTCCTTGGTGACTTCAATGCCCGCGTCGGGACGGACCACGCTGCCTGGCAGGGAGTGCTGGGTCCCCACGGTCTCGGTAGCTGTAACGATAACGGCCTCCTTCTTCTGCAACCCTGTGTGGAACACCGTATCCTGCTGACCAACACCTTCTTCTGCCTTCCGACGCGGGAGAAGGCCACGTGGATGCACCCTCGGTCGCGGCGCTGGCATCTGCTGGACTATGTTCTCGTCCGGAGGAGAGATCGACAGGACGTGCTGTTAACCAAGGCGAGCCGCGATGCCGATGGTTGGACAGATCACCGCCTCGTCATCTCCCAGATGAGGCTCAGACTGCAACCCCGACGAAGACCCCAAGGTAAGAGGCCGCCATGTAAGTTAAATACTCTTTTATTAAATTTGCCTGCTCACTGTTTTGATTTCAGCAACAAAATAACCGAGAAACTGGAGGACCTGCATGCTCCAGATGATAACGCTACCGTGGAGACACGATGATGTCAACTGCGAAATGTCATCCAGTCCACCACCCTCGATACCCTCGGACGCGCACGCCGTCGACACCAGTACTGGTTTGACGACAATGACGCCGACATAAGCAACTCACTCGCGGAGAAGAATGGACTACACAAAGCCTACATGGACCTTCGGACTGACGACACCAAAGAAGCCTTTGTCAGATGCCGGCGCCTTGTACAACAACGGCTGCGGGAGGTGCACGATACCTGGATGATCTGAAAGGCTGAGGAAATCCAGGGGTATGCGGACCGCAATGAAATGAAAAACTTTTTCAAAGCCATCTACGGCCCGTGTATAAAGGGGTCCGCACCGCTGCTCAGCTCTGACGTCACAACACTGCTGACAGAGAAATCGCAAATTCTGAAGCGCTGGGCCGAGCACTTCAGAAGTGTCCTTAATTGCTCATCAGCCATTTCCGATGCTGCCATTGACTGGCACCCTTAAGTGGACACGAACAATGACCTGGATCTGCCGCCTTCCCTACCAGAAACCATCTGGGCCGTGCAGCAGATTTCCAGCGGTAAAGCACCGGGATCCGACGCAATCCCACCGGATGTCTACAAGCACGGTGGGCCCCGGCTGATGGCAGAACTCACAACACTCTTCCAGGAGATGTGGCGCCAATGACAAGTTCCTCAGAATTTCAAAGACGCGACCATCGTAAATCTCTACAAACGGAAGGGAAACCGGCAACTCTGTGATAATCACAGAGGCATCTCGTTGCTCAACATCGCCGGGAAGATCTTCGCCCGTATCCTTCTCAATCGTCTGAACGGTCCTGCTCCCGGAAAGCCAATGTGGCTTCCGCCGACACCGCGGAACAACCGATATGATCTTTGCTGCCCGCCAGCTACAAGAGAAGTGTCAGGAGGTGCGAACTCACCTATACACTACCTTCGTGGATCTAAGGAAAGCCTTTGACACGGTGAATCGTGACGGACTGTGGAAAGTCGTGCAGAAATTTGGTTGTCCTGAGCGGTTCACGCACATGGTGCGTCAGCTTCATGACGTGATGACGGCGCGCGTCACTGACAACGGGACGGTATCCGAAGCATTCGCAGTGACCAACGGAGTGAAGCAGGGCTGCGTACTGGCCCCCCCTCTTCAGTCTCATGTTCTCGGCTATGCTGATTTACGCCTATCGTGATGAGCAGCCTGGTATCCGCATCGCCTATAGAACTGACGGGCACCTTCTCAACAGTCGGCGTATGCAGGCTCCAACGCGCGTGTCTACAACTACAGTCCATGACTTGCTCTTCGCGGACGACTGCGCAATTAACACCGTGACGGAGGAGTACATGCAAAGGAGCATGGACCTCTTCGCCGAAGGCTGCGCCGATTTTGGATTAACAATCAGTACAGCCAAAACGGTTGCCATGCACCAGCCACACCCAGCGCGGAATACAATGCTCCTCGAATCAATGTCAACGGTGCTCAACTCAAAAACGTGGAAACCTTCGCTTATCTAGGAAGCACGATGTCGCGCAACACGAGAACCGATGACGAGGTTGCCCAACGGATATCCAAAGCTAGTCAGGCCTTCGGCCGGCTGCAGGCCTCCGTGTAGAATCACCACGGTATTCACCTGAACACCAAACTGAAGATGTACAAGGCCGTCGTCTTGACGACACTCCTTTACGGAGCGGAAACCTGGACCGTCTACTCGAACCAAGCCAGGAAGCTGAATCACTTTCATCTCAGCTGCCTCCGCAGAATACTGAAGCTGAGATGGCAAGACAGGATCCCGGACACGGAAGTCCTGGAGCGGACCGGAATCCTCAGCATCCATGCCATGTTGAGGCAAGTGCAACAACGAAAGAGCGGCCACCTGGTAAGAATGGACGACGAGCGACTACACAAACGACTTTTCTACGGAGATGTCGCTACGGGTTCTCGCCGGCAGGGAGGTTAAAAACGACGCTACAAGGACACTTTGAAGAAATCACAGAAGCAACTGCAAATCAACTCGGCGACCTGGGAGGACCTCGCCCAGGATAGACCGGCATGGAGGTCAGTGAAGACTGGTTCAGCAATCTATGAGGCCAACCGGATCGCCGCCGCCAAGGCCAAAAGAGCGGAACGAAAGTCACCAGCGGCCCGGACCAACACCGCCAATGCCCAGGCCCTGCCAACATGGCCGCGCTGTCAACGCATCTTCCGCGCGCGAATCGGCCTGGTTGGACATCTTCGGACGCAATGCACCAAAAATCCGACAATTCAAATTTCTACGTCAAATTCTGCCAACCCTCCTTCTGCCTCCCACACCCTCACTCCTGGCATCAATTTCATTACTCCCACCATCATAGAGACCACATCCATCTACTCATCGCCTGTTACCCCCACGACCGCAACCACCACCGCCTTTGCCTTCACTACCACCACCACCACCACTATCAGCGATGGGGAATCTCTCCTAAGCTGTACTCAATGCGACCGCACATTCACCTCACGCATCGGCCTGGTCGGTCACTTGCGAATACATCGTACAGAGACCGGTGAGCCAGTGCCTGGAACACCATCACACAGCAGAGATCGTCGCCTCCACTGCCCTCACTGTCCTCGCGCATTCACTCATCGCATGGGCCTATTCGGTCACATGCGCATCCATGAAAGCAGAATTCACCACAATGCCGACAATACCGATACACCATGCACACCCTCCGCTCTTGCCATTCTTAGCGCCCCTGTCACCCCCACTACCATGAATGACATTCCCCCAGCCTCTACCGATTTCTCCTGCCCAAACTGCGCCCGCAACTTCAACTCACGCATCGGCCTGATTGGTCACCTGCGAATTCATCGCACGGAGGCTGGTGAGCCAGTGCCTGGGGCCCCGACATACAGTCAACGCGCCGCCTTCACTGCCCTCACTGCTCCCGCACATTTACACACCGCATGGGCCTATTAGGACACATGCGCCTCCACGGCAACCTCCGGTAAACCATCGGATGCTAAGCTACATCAGCGCACACTACCTACACCAATACATCGACAACACCCTCACAATCACCATTTACCAGAGTATATCACGGTTTCCTAGAAACCGTGGCTGGGAAGTCTGCCAATCTGACGCTTCCACCAGACAACGCCGTCGGCTCAGTGTATGTGCTGTGTGTGTCGAGTGGCTGACTCAGTGGACTGGGGAGTCAGACGGCGATGGCTGCTCCATATCCCCTGAGTTTGTGAATCCTGGTGTGTGCGTTATGGGGGCCAGGTCGTGCTGTGGCGCGCGAAGACGGGTACGCCGATCCGTCAGCCAATGCGCCCACTCCCACATCAGGTAACTGACCGGCTCGGACAGTGTCTGATGGTGGGGGCTGGGTAGAGAGTGAGGTCGACAGCTCAGCGCATGTTCCTCACTATAAACAATCTGACGCGCTAAAAACTATCACGGTGCGCTAAAAGCTGTGGCTTGGAAGGTTGCCAACTGATGGGATAACTCGGACCGCGTGGTCAGCCCAATGTGTGTTTTGTTTGGAGTGGCTGACTGGCAGACTGAGAGTCAGGCTGCAATGGCTCCTTCTTAATGTGGTCTTTATGGCACTCCCACTCTGTGGGATCCGAGCCAGGTGTGGTGGTACGCCCAGGGGCGGCTCCGGCCGCGCCAGCCACCTGCGACCTCTCTCATCTCCGGTCTTCTTGCCTGTGTCGTGAGACCGGGCTCAGGTGGGGAGGAGAAGAGTGTGCGGTAACGTTAACCGCCGCGGTTGGAAGGTTGCCAACTGACAATTACACTCAGACCTCGCAGTTAGTCCAATGTGTGTTGTGTGGAGTGGCTGACTGGTGGTCTGAGAGTCAGGCTGCGATGGCTCCTTCTTAACGTGACCTCTGGCTATCTCACACATGTGAGATGTAAGCCGTTCAGCCCCCTGTTGTGTGAAATCCTGGTGCTTGTGCTTGGGGGGCCAGGTCGTGTACATAGTACACGTAGACGAGGTCATCAGCAGCTGCGCCCGCTTCCGCATCAGACAACTGACCGGCTCGGACAGTGGTCTGATTGTGGGGGTGGAGGAAAGAGTGAGGTCGAGAGCTCAGCGTATTTTCCTCACTATAAACAAGCTGACGCGCTTGAAACTAGCCTGGTGCGCTAAAAGCCGTGGCTTGGAAGGTTGCCAACTGACGGGTATATATATATATATATGATAAGGTGGAACCGACAAAGACAAGGGAGACCGGAATGGCCATTTCTGGCTTATTAGCCGTCATCAGCCAGTCATACCCAATCCCGGGTGTGGATCACCCGAGATTCGAACCCGCGACCTTTGGTCATTGAGTGTAACACTCTACCATTGAGCCACGAGTCCGTTGTTTTGTCGGTTTGCGATCGGGACTATGAATTATGATAGTGAGGTGTTCACCGATCTGGCTAAGGAACATGGATGTTCCGTTGTGCCCTGGAGCTACTTTTAGAGCCCTCGCAGGCCGTTGCATAGCAACTTGGGGAATATGATGATAAGGTGGAACCGACAAAGACAAGGGAGACCGGAATGGCCATTTCTGGCTTATTAGCCGTCATCAGCCAGTCATACCCAATCCCGGGTGTGGATCACCCGAGATTCGAACCCGCGACCTTTGGTCATTGAGTGCAACACTCTACCATTGAGCCACGAGTCCGTTGTTTTGTCGGTTTGCGATCGGGACTATGAATTATGATAGTGAGGTGTTCACCGATCTGGCTAAGGAACATGGATGTTCCGTTGTGCCCTGGAGCTCACTTTAGAGCCCTCGCAGGCCGTTGCATAGCAACTTGGGGAATATGATGATAAGGTGGAACCGACAAAGACAAGGGAGACCGGAATGGCCATTTCTGGCTTATTAGCCGTCATCAGCCAGTCATACCCAATCCCGGGTGTGGATCACCCGAGATTCGAACCCGCGACCTTTGGTCATTGAGTGCAACACTCTACCATTGAGCCACGAGTCCGTTGTTTTGTCGGTTTGCGATCGGGACTATGAATTATGATAGTGAGGTGTTCACCGATCTGGCTAAGGAACATGGATGTTCCGTTGTGCCCTGGAGCTCACTTTAGAGCCCTCGCAGGCCGTTGCATAGCAACTTGGGGAATATGATGATAAGGTGGAACCGACAAAGACAAGGGAGACCGGAATGGCCATTTCTGGCTTATTAGCCGTCATCAGCCAGTCATATATATATATATACAGAAGGGAACTATCGACAAAAACAAGGGAGACAGGAATGATAATTTCTGGCTTATTATTCGTCATCAGCCTGTTATACCCAACCTTAGGTCTGTAATACCTGAGGTTCAAACCTATAAGTTTATTATTATTAGTCTAACATTCTAACCACTGAGCCACGCGCTCTTTTTGTCCTGTCGGTGAGCAACCTCTACCATAGAGGTGGGAAGGCGATAGATACTCAGGGTAGATGGAACCAGTACTGTTTCGGGCTTCATTCAGTCAACCATGAATGACCATGAGCTGGAGCCAGAAACACAAGCATGCACTCGCACAGGATCCATAGACCGGATGTACCAGAGGTCATAAGCAATTCCTCGAATCGAAGTTAATCAGTGCATCGCCACCTGATATCCTCTGTCGCTGCAGGTCGGGTACTTATTCGGGCATGGACGTACACCGGGCCGAAGGATGACTTTTAATTTTAAAAAAACATGCACCTTCCGGCAGTCACCAACTGACCTGAATATCCCACAATCGTAGATGGTGATCACGACCGATAGAAGCCAGGAGATGTGAGGTACCATCAATGTGAATGAAAGCAATGTCAACCGGACTTTCCTGAATATCCGAAGCCTGTTTTCTGGAGAAAAGAGCGGCGATAAGAGAAAATCAGATTTACGCACCCGATAAGAGTCGGACCCAAACCAGAGAGAAGCTGATAATAGCGAGAGGTTTGCTGGATTTCTTGAATTTCTGCGGAATCTGAAATGCAAAATGCGACCGAATAATTTGGGAGATGGAGATAAAACTGAAAGATAATTGTAAACGCAAATGCTTGGAGGCCTCAGCTTGGTGTCTCCCAAATCGAAGCCTCAGGCGTATAAAGGAGCGCCAAAGGCTTCGACGTTACGACAAATGTATTATTCTGCACAGCAATATACACCAATGTACGTCAGGGACTACATCTTTGCAGTGTATTGGGGTTGACCTACTCGAAGGTGGATAATTGGTCCGCACTGCCCTCAAAAAACGTATGACTTATGACTAATAAGTTACAAATGAGATGACGGAATGGTCAGCGTGTGAGTCTAAATATTTAGTGTTTGAAGGGTGAGACTAAACATGAAACATGATTGTACATTGAGATGAACCTGCGCGTCCATATAATGACCCATAATTACAAATAAGAGCAAGGCTAATACGGTCAACGAAGATTGGGAAGATGCGTGCACCTCACGTCATCAGTGATCGAAATGTACTCATTGGGGGTGCCTGTTGGCAATATGTTTATAGCTAAACTCTAACACGGTTTTCCAGTAAAGTGCCTTTGTTAATTGCTTAATTCTGCTTAATTATATTTCATACGGATCAGCCGATGGACTTGTGAATTCTAGTCGAATTGGACGAAACAACAATGCAAATGCAGGATTTTGACGATAAAACTGCATCTTATTCGGTGTAATACATATTCACCGAAGCGAGAGAAAAATGCACACCTTCGTTAGTTGAAAAATGAACTGAATAAGCAGGTTTTGATGACGAAAGATTTTAAGTCAGCTAGATGCTACTTATGTGGCAGCTCAAGCATATGGTGAATGGGTACTAAGCGGTGTACAGCCTAGCATTTACACGCATAAGCCATGACCCTGTCATACTGTGGTAAATAAGGTAGTTACAGCATTAAAATCAAAGTTATCTATTTTTTTGACTTCCTCATCGAAAAATTCGAAAAAGTACGACATGATAACAAAAGGATAGTTCAATTCGGCTTAAATAAGCGCGATGTTGTCCGAGGAAACAACAGCACCTAAATCCAGGCATATATGGTCGTGAGGGTCAGCTGTACTTGCTTGGACATAGCATCTAAAGGGCAGCTGTATAAAGCGGTCGGACATAGGCGTAAATACCACCCACATCCCTATCAGCACGACTTAATTAGGGTTTGGATAAGGAACAGGCCTGTCTTCGCTGGATCTTTTGTGATTTCCGTCTAAGACGCTGACCCTAACAACCTTAATTTTGGTTCTGTTGGCATGACACAAAAGGTAGTGGGCGGTAAGTCAAGGTCTACTTGTGAAAAAGGACAGCCAGGTGAAGGCTAAAAACGTTGCTGATTTTCTACGTGGTGCATACTAGTCATGAGATAAACGGAGGTCTAAAAAAGTAAGCTCAGTGCAAAAACGGTCGAAAATTCCATACGCCCACAAAAGCAGAATGGCACAGAAAATACTGCCACTACATGGGAGGCAGTTGTGACTGGTGTGTGAATTGATTTACAGTAGAAACTCGGGCAGAATTTATCTCATTCTCTGATCTGAAAACCACCATATCGAAGGGCAGGACAGATTTAATCCGACTAGAGAAACATGCGGACGCAATGGCTGACATAAGAGCACCCCCCTATTCCGGTATGGAACAAGCGAATATGAAAAATATGTTAAGTAAACTGTCCAAGTGTCTGATTGAAACTAGTTGCCATAAGTGGCACGAAGAAGTCCTACCGACCTAATAAGCACACTAACCAAGTTGGACCTAAAATTTATAAACGTTCAAGTTCAGAATTGTTGAGCATCGCGATAGCAGGAAGCGCCTCGGATTATACACATGGAATGTAGTAGGCAGCAGATAAACTTACCTTAAATCTCTTAATTAATTTCAGAGGCAGCGCCAGTCGCGTTGGTTGCAGATAATATAAGACAAGTTCAGACGCAACACATAGTCCCTATCTAACGTTTGTACCACCCCTGTTTAGCGAGCAATTAGGTCTAACGACGCAGCATTTTGCAATGACTCAGAGTAGCGCATACAAAGCATTCAACTATGTGGTCAATTAACTGAAAACATAAATGATCAGTCACGTGACGAAATATAAAAAGTAAGTCGATAGGTTCTAGTGTATCAACTAACAGGGTTAGGCATATAAGTTGTAGATAGCAGGGGAATTCAAAAGTTACTGATAGTATGCACCGTAGAACAAAACCACGAAGTTAAAAGAGTTTTTGATGAGTATAAAATTGTGAGTTCTATTTATTTAGAGTTTACGTCGAATCAGCGTGGGCTTACCATTTTTGATATCCTGCACGGTCGCTACGAGGAGCGAACCACGCCTCAGACCAAAAGCGAACATAAACAATCCTTCATTGAAAACTGACGAAGAGCAAATGATGTCGGCTGGTGACAAGCCTTTGACTGGACAGAAACAACGCCTGATATTACGCCTGGAAGTCCAGACTGAGGTGCCGATTGGGACCTGACAAAAAGGTAACATTTCAAAAGGCAAACCTGAGAAAGATGATCGAACTGAACGACAGCAATGCCAGTGCTGGTACAAAGTAAAACAGATAGGGCATCTGAGTTCTCGGAGATTGAGCAATCCAAAATGGTTGTGTTTGTGAATCGAAGTTCAAGTGCATCGTTTTTTATATTGAAACGAAGGCAGTGCTCTTTTAGAAGAACAACGTTATTCCGTATTGTCCAGGTGATGAATCTGTTATTATTTTCGTAGTCATTATAGCAGTATCCACCGCCGAATTCTTGGTGAATTGGCAGTGCACCGTGTCTATTAGGAGTATCTTTTCATAAAACTTTCGAAAATGAATAAATAATACCACCTGCTACATCGATTATGATTTCTGCAGTGGGGCTTTCGGCATCCACGGCATATAACTCACAGAGCATCACGTTCCAAATTTTGATACAATAGGCTCCACACCTACGAGTAATTTTAAAAATATGGTAAGGTCAGCAGTATGGTAAATCACCTAATCTGGGTCTTCATATTTCTTTCATGAGTTCGGCCCTCATTCCACCGAAATCATCTTGCCATATATTCCTTCTGATTGTTGTGGGTCTTGCTGGTATAGAAAATAGTGAGTACTCCCATCGCAGTACCACGTGGTCACTTTTGGCTAGCGGTGGTAGACATGAAACTTCGTCGATGCTGTCGTGCGACTTTGTGAGAACTAGGTCCAGGCAATTGGCCTGTTGTCCTTCGCACACCCTGGGTGGAAAGGTGACGTGCTGTGTGAGACGTAGCTTTAGCGTCGTGCTCAGAAAATAACCGTCAAAGGCTAGATCAGATCTATGTGCGCAGGTCGAGCTCCAGTCGATGTAAGGCGCATTGAAGTCACCCATGATCAGAATATCCAACCGTGTAGCAATCTTTTCAAAGCTCCTCTAGCAGATAAGCATCGGCTACGGGGTCTCTTCTCGGTGGGCGGTAGACTGTCAGGACATCTAGACTTGATGTACCTGGCACTTTTTACGGATAGCCATATCGCCTCGGAAGTAACGCGAGTTTATAAGTGTTGTCTAAAACTGTAAGTTCGCTTTTCACGTATGTGAGTACGCCACCTCCTTGACGCTCTTTTCTGTCTTTTCTAAAAAGTTGGTAGCCAGCCATAGTTACCTCTCGGTCGTCCACGTGTTGGGACAACCAAGTTTCTGTTACGGAAATTTTATCTGGAGATAGATCGCAGATATGAATCTTAAGCTTGTCGAGCTTCGATAATATACTCTGTGCATTGGTGTACAGAAATGTTAGTTTTCGGTTTGCTTGGAAAGTGCTTACAGTCGGGCGCGAGCCCCTGATTACTGGGCCAACTGCGTGGTAATACGGAACGGGCCTCTCCAGGGGGGAGAACAATGGACGATGGATCACTTGGTTGTTTTAAATAATCAAATTTGTTTCCCCTTCGCTGAGCCGCCATCTTAGTTCGATGACAAGTTGATGGCGTTTGTTACGCTCCGCAGGTGAGACGTCCTATTGAAAAAAACTCCAGGGTTTGAGTTTTTTAACTTATATAATTTAGTATAATTCAGTTTATAAAAGGGAGATAGGCAGAGCCTTTGCAAACCCTATTTACAGATAGACGCTAGCAAAACAAGCAAATGTTACATGGCGATAGTCGGTTTAGTATATCGATCAATGCTGTCGACTAAATATATGTCCATCAACTAAAAATGCATCAAGTATTCTTGTAAACATTTCAACGCTTTCAGCCTAAACAACCGAAGCTGGCAGTTTTACCCATTCTTTAATCACCCGTTGGGAAAAGAAGTTGGCCCGCACTTCAAGTTAGTCGTGTTTTCTTTTCAGTTTGTATTGGTGACCTCGGAGACTTGTCTTGTTTGCCAAATCAAAAATGTTCGCTACCTGAAGAGCACAATCAACTCCTCTGACCAGTTTGAAGACTAGGATCATATCTTCTCTGTATTGACTATAAGAGAGAGGGAAAAGTTTAAGTCTTTCTAGGCGGCTCTCATAGGGTAGGCATTCCAATCCTTTGACTAGTTTCGTTTCCCTCCGTTGAACTTTCTCCAGCAGAGCGTACTCATGTTTCGTCCAAGGGTGCCACGCCTAAACGCAATATTCCATCACCGGCCGGATAAATGTTCCAAACACGCGCCCAAAAATCTCTCCGTCAAAATTTACGAAGGACCTCCTGATTGCGCCTAAAATACTCAAAGCTTTCTTTGCGATCTTCGCACAGTGCGACGATGGTTTGAGAGTCCGTGTTATCCATATACCCAAGTCCTTTAGAATATTTACTTACTGGCGTTGGTGACCAATGATGAAGTATTGGTATTCAAACCTAATCATCCTTCTGGAACTAGACCGCAGTCAGATTATTTGGCATTTGTTAAGATTAAGGTTCAGCAGCCACTCATCACACCATGTTTGCAAGTGATCTAAGTTTTGTTGTAATTTCCGCGCATCCTCCGGTTTTTCAATCGAGTTCCATAACTTCAGATCGTCAGCGAACATTACCTTCTCGCATATCAGAAACAAAATTGGACCCAGAACGCGGCCCGAAGAACTCCACTGTTAACGGTTTCCAAGTGAGACTTGGCGTCTCCAATACAAACACGCTGGCGCCTGTCTGTGAGTAAGTCGGCCAACCATTTGAGTAGGTTGCCAGACACACCCATTTGACGGAGCTTAAAGATCAGACGTTTGTGTTGAACCCTGTCAAAGGCTTTGCTAAAGTCAATGTAGACCGCATCGACTGAAAAACACATTTCTAATTATTTTGTCCCAACTTTCCATGATGTGAGCATGTTTGTGAGGCAGGATCGACCACTTCGAAATCCATGTTGATATGAATTTAGCAAGTTATTCTCTTCAATATGCCTCATCAGTTCCGTTTTGATTATCTTCTCCATCATTTTGCAACAGACACTTGTGAGGTTGACTGGTCGGAAACTGTTTGGTGATGTCCTCTCTCCTCCCTTATAGATGGGGGTTATGTTGGCTATCTTCCACTCGGTAGGCAGAGCCCCCGCCTCCATCGAACTTTCAAATATCTTGGAAAGCGGAGAGGCCAGCTGGTCTGTGAGTTCACTGAAAACTTTTGCGGATATACCATCTGGGCCAGGTGATTTAGTGGGCTGTAGCTGTTTTAGAGATTTTCTTTCTGTGTCCATTGGGAACGACACCGTGCTTATTTTGTTTGTAGATGCGGCAGTACTGTAGTATTTGTCCTCGTCAATAGGTGGTTCCTCGGTATACATGGACATAAATAAATTGGATAAGAGGCTGGGCTCATCAGAGTTATCAGTTTACATGTTTCCCTGATTGTCTTTAAGACAAGGAATGCAGTCGTCATTTCGTTTGTCTTATTAACGTAAGCAAAAAACCTTTCCAAATTTCTTGGTATGTCTTTGACTATTTCTGACTCAAAGGCTGATCTTTTCTCAGAAGATTCCGACACTAATTTTGCTGTTTCTTAAAAGCGGAAAAATGTTCGGGTTGTTGATATCTGGCATATGTTCTCCACAGTCTTCTTATCTTCTTGAGATTCCTTTTTATTTCCATTGTCACCCATTTGGGTCGGGAGACGCACGATCTCCTTTTTAGTTGGCAGAATTTCTCTACCAACTGCTAAATCAATTTACTAATGAAGAACCAGGCAGCATTTGGGTCAGGTACATGTGCAGGGTTCCAGTCTATCCCATGCAGTAATTCTTTCATTTTGGGATAATCCCTTTTCCATACATTTCTCTCCCTAACTGCACGACGTTTGGGTACAGAAAAATGACTGTACTCCCAAGCAAGAACACAATGATCACTTCGTCCAAGCGGCATGTAAGAACTTAATGAATAGATGCATAAAGCATATTTGGAGGCAAAAAACTGAGACCGGTTAGTTGTGGAGCTAACGGGTGTTGAAATGATCATGGAAGAATTACTAGTGGCAAAGGGTCGATCTACCTGAGTGAGAGCGTTAATTAGTGGGAGATTTGGGTTAGAGTTAACGCGAAACAGGAGGAAGAGATCGGCTTCGAGTCTTCTAACCCACAGAAATTTAATGTTTGCTAACTGGCATCTATCCGTATAAGAGATACTGGATCCAGGAAGAGAAAAAAGTCTTCGAGTAAAAACCCTCTTAACCTTTTCAATCTTACTGTGGTACGGTTTTAAAATTTCTGAGAATAAACCCAGTAGTTTGGCGTGCTTTTGAGACAATCAGGGCGCAGTGCTCTGACAGCTTAAGACTCACTAGAATATGATATGCCCAGATCCTTTATAACTCCGGGCACATTTAGATCGTGACCGTCTTTGCTTAGGTGGGGCTGATGGTTGTCGCCAATAACCATCACGGAGCACTTTGCCAAGAAAATTGAGAGGCGCCATGTGCAATACCATTGAGCGAAGGCCTGAAAATCCTTTTAAGAGCTCAAGCACGATGTTGCGATCAACCGGTTTATATCGATAGGCAACTTTTAAATCGTCAGCGTACACTAAGGGGCCTACCATACTGAAAAATCAGGAACATCATTGACAAAGGGGCAAAATAGAAGCGGGCCGAGCACGCCTGCCCTGAATAAGTCCGCTCCTCACATGCGTGGGGTTGGAGATAACATCAGAAATTGTAACCCTATGGTGCGCGAGCATTCAAATAGGAAAAATATTAAATTCAGAAGCTTGTTAGCATATGCCGAAGGAGGCAAGTTTCAGCAGTAGAGATCATGGTCAACACGATCAAAAACCCTTCGTGAAATCGAAGTGAAACGGTGTAAAATTGCAAAACCTGCTGCCTCTAAATTGTAGTAAAATGATCAAAGAAAGAGAGCTGGCAAGTGTCACGAAGACTTTTCGAGAAACCCATATTGAGCCAGCATTAAGTAGGTTATTCTCTTTTAGGTGATGCATCATGTTGTCTTTTATCAAGGTCTCTAAGATCTTCTATTCGCTGGTAGTAGTATTTATTGGCCTAAAGTCGTCAAATGACGTAGGTAGGCCGTGTTTTGTTATAGGCGGTATTTTATTTTATTTTATCATTGCTAGTTAACAGGCAAGGTCAAAATATATAGACAGTAGAGGGTAAGCTGACAGTGAAAATAAATTCCTGATCGTTGTTTCAGGTGTTTTCAGGAGAAAAAAACCTGCAGCTTATTGCGTAATTAAAGTTCAGGACCGGGTTGCGTTAACACATGTGCCTTGTGAAAAACTTCTCCATTCAGTGTTACGGATCCGGTATTCTGCACCAGCAGGTATGTTGGCGAGCGGCTGTTCGCTGTCGACTGAGAAATAAGCCGATTGAGGTCTGCAGAACCAGCAATATTGCCCTCAGCATGAAGTCCGGCACAGGATTCAGAGTCAGTGTACGCCATCAGAACCGAAGAGAGCTTCCACAGAGTCAGCACCGAAAAGTTTTGGAAGGTGTCCTGAATGTAGAAAACTATTAAGAGTTCGCGTAAACAAGGGATAGCTTTGCTGAATTTTGATACTTCTGGGTAGCATATTCCAGAATGCTATAGCGTTTACCGAAAAAACTGTCGGTATCTAACCGTGCGTGCCAAAGGAAGAAATAGAAATACATCTCGATGACTGGTGCGCCGAGAGTGGTCGAGCTGCCTCAGAGATGTAAGGTGGTTAAACGTACGACTGTTGAGAAGTTTAAACAGTAAAAATAGTCCATTCTGTAATCTGCGAAGCCACAGCGGGTCAAGGCTTGTAAGCTCACAGCGTTGTTGGTAGGACAGTTTTCGGTGTTCTGAATACAAAACTCTTTTGGTAAATAAGTGCTGGACTGATTCTATCTTCTTTCGTGTGATTCTTTCAATAAAAATAGGGACAGTTTC